>JAVQJF010117121.1:0-98097 GCA_036023855.1 Gadopsis marmoratus
CCCCCCCCCCCCCCCCCCCCCCCCCCCCCCCCCCCCCCCCCCCCCCCCCCCCCCCCCCCAGCGCGAGAGAGCACTGGGAATAGAGATGGTGAGTCAGAAGCCATTTAGAAAGTAATATCATCTCTGAATGCCGTATATCTTTTCATCAATGAAGGGAAGTATTTTCCGAACCAGGCCGACACAAGAAGAAAAGCATCTCTCTTTGATGAAATAGAGCCTATTTGAGAGAAAGAGAACAGTCACCATTTATAGGGTATTTTTGCACCATATTTAGTTCATGTAGGTGAAGTTGATTCTTGCAGTACCCTGCAGTGAAAGAAGTTTAGAACATGACTAAGAGTCTACAGCCGTGCTAGCTGCCCTGTGAGGCTGTACAGATGTGCTTTGAGCTAAATGCAAATGTTAGCATGCTAAAATGCTCACAATGACAATGCTAGCGTGCTGATGTTTGGCAAGTATATTGTTTACCATTGTCACCATCTGGTTTAGCAGTATTTGGTATTGGGTCATAAACCAAAGTATTTGGTAATTTTAACCTGATGTTGGCTCTAAAATAAAAGCCAGGGCATCACCAAAGTCTTTGGGATTCATCCTCTGGGCAACACGGATATCTGCACCACATTTTATGGCAATCGATCCAATAGTTGTTGAAATATTCTAGTCTGGGCTAAAGTGGTGGAGAGAGAGACAGACAATGCAATCCCTAGAGCCATGTTGCTAGCTTGGCTAAAAAGGTTTGATCTTTTTTGTCTTTCTCATCAGTCTTAGGCAAGAAGAAGCACATTTCCACATTATGGCACTCAAGAGTTTTCTGCAATTATTGTGAATCATTGGTTTCTTATGTCCTGATGTTACATTGAGGTTTTAGGGGTTCCAGCGATATTCTGGACTGGCTGAATGTGGTGTGGCATCCAGCCAGTGAAAAGGGAAAAGAGATGGGGAAAGGGGAAAGACGTTAGGTTGACGTGTTGGGATAGACTACGAGGGACAGGTCTGGACTGCTGTGAGTATCCTGGCAAAGCAACCTTGGCCTTGACATGACTGCACAAACATGTGCAATATTTGACAATTTCATATCCACTTACTAAAACAACTAAAAGCACTCTCCAAATCTGCATAAAATCAATAAAATGCATCCCAGTGTCAAAGTAGAAACATGCCATTGATAAAAAAAGAAAAGAAAAAAGTATTGATGCCTGTTGAAATACAAGTCATGTGTTCTGTTGCCCGAGTTCACTGACTGGAGGGGAAGAGAAAGACACCACAGAATACTGAGTTGGACTGGTTTTTGATTGGTCTGGCATCGGCTGTGAGGTTATATGGGCAAGCACAAAGAGAATGCTGCGGTTATTCTTGGACCACCACCGTCTGCACTTCCATGTAATGTTCTGGTGTTTACCATTACTGGTTCAGTTCAACTGCTGGGATTATGAGTCAGTTCAGTTAAGGAACTGTAGCGAGGTCCTGCAAGGACACTAACTTTCCCTCACTGCATCCAAATGAAAGTGTTTGTACGACTCCAGCACACAAACCGAGCCTGGACAAAACCATCGCCACCAAACCCCTAAATTCGACTGTGTTTTTTTTTAACAGTGTGTGTATGCTCTATAGTCTCAAATTAAAATCAGCCTTGGCTTTGACTTTTCTCTCAAACAGTGCACATTTTGTCACGTTGCTTGTGCGCTGTGGAACGTCAGCGCGGATATTTTCGGTTGTGTGGAGGAGCAGAGCAAACATGACCCAACGTCGGCAGAATGTTTTGTTTGCTGAGCCCATCACCTTTCAGCGAGCATTTGCACCTCATCTTCCTCACTGACAACCTGATGATGTATCTCTGGGAATTTAATTTGTTACTGGACCCGCCTGGCTATGCAGCTGACTATCAAGCATGCCATGGACTGGCAACATCTGAACCCTTGACTGTAGTTACACGACATCCACTTTCTCTCTCACCAGCTGTGCACCTTTGAATAACAAACTGCCCTAGAGTCATTTGAAAAGTCAACCAGTATCACTGCTGAAAGTAGATTAAACAGGCATGTTTCTGAAATGACTGACCTTTTGTTATTTCAGTGATGCGGCATGTGTTCATCCCCTTGATTACACATGTCAACCAGTCGTGACATGTAGAAACCTCAAGCCTGTTTCTCTGCCATATCTTCATTCTGACAAAGCATCTGTGACAACATCACAAGCCGCAACTTGGGTTTAATATTTACCATCGACATTACCCAGAACCTGAAATTTCTGAACTTTGCATATATGTCACATTACAGTATGCTGCACAAGACTGTAATGCTTTCCTAATATGAAGCTATTATTTCAGCATTTCAGTGAAGCCAGTTCTATAACATGCAGAGTCCTTCTTTCAGACAAGAAAAGTCAAATTATAAAAGCTTGTGCAGTGCTGCGCCCAAAGTGAAAAATGTTTCCTCTAGTCGCATCAAAGGTTGTACTAATGGCAATATGCTGAGGATTAATTTGCACATAATAATTCAGTATTCCATTAAACTCTAGGCCAATTTTCATGGTAATACTTTACATCATATTAATATCTATTCAAATACTTTTGATTCCCATGAGCATACAGTTAAACATAATTGCACATGCAGACATTGTGTGTCTCTAATATAAAAGACGCATCAGGAAGGGCCAGTTGAAAAGTATAATCTATGCAACATGGTACTGAGTGTGTATGGCAGAGCAGTAATGTAATAGAATCCAGACGAACACAGTGTTCCAGGTCAGAGTCGAAGTCTGTACAGCTTTGGTCCAGAGAGCAGCATGAGTCACCGGAACAGAGCGGATTGCTAGCTTGCAGAATTCATTAAGACAAATGTAAGGTATATGGATTTCCTCTGGAAGGGGAAAAAAAAAAAAAGCCCCTTGGCAGCTGCAGAACAGCACCCCAGTGAATCCTCAAGTAGCTTTCCATACACCTCTGGAATGACAGCATGCCTTTTGCAACTCTGTAGGTGATTTATGCTGGTCTGAATGTAAAGGAATTAGCTTAAATTCTTCAGCATGTTGTGCTGTTTTTGGAACCATTCTCACACAACTACACAAGCTGTGTTACTATGTGGTACTAAACAACTATTATTAAGCAGCTACTTTAATGCCTAGTAAGTAGGTCTGCCCAGTAGAGCTATCTGCTACAATACGAGTAGTCTGTGTGGAAACTGATAATGTTGAAGAAAATGCTAATTTGGCTGCTAGATGCTTTGCTTTTTGATCCAACACTACAGTATACCATGCTGTGTCTTTCTGTCTAATGGCGCCCCCGTGTGAATATGAGGCAGAAATGCACGATTATTAGTTATTAGTGTTTTCAGTTACAGTGTCCTCATAACGTCACTATCTTAAATCACTGTTTAAAATGTAGCAATGCTGCTGCGGTTGCTTATTTACCTTTACCCCAATAATTTCAAAAGGTAGAGGCAGTTTTACTTCACATAAAATCCCAATTACTGCAATATAACGGTGCGTTCGAAGTGAATCACATTCTTTCCATTATACTAAACGGCTCGAAATCAGAAATGGTTAAGTTAGGAAATTAGCTTGACGGTAACGCGAGTAAAGCCTCAAATGTAACGTTCAAACAAACGTCCGAGGCGCCATTTCTCCGGCGATAAAGTTCTGCGCTCATAGTCAATAAACCTGCTTTGAAAACTATCCTGGAGCAGCAGTTGTACACTCGGTACTGCGAAGTTCAACGGCGACTATAAATGAAGGGCTGACCCCAAATCAGCCATGTCGGCACCGGATGTCGGTAAGCAGAGAGAGACATTTTCGGGGGAGACTTCTACAGCCATTACCTTCCGCCGTAGCGAACATTTGTGGAGGGCTGCCATTTTACCGAGCTTACGGTAAGAACGCTCGCTTCGTGTTGCCGTGTAGCTCGGCGGCCGCTACACGCTCTGTGCTGTAGACTGGACGTGTGTTATCAGCGCACATACACCCCGTTTGTTCTGCGTTGACAGTTTGTGTTAGCAGACCTAGCTTGCTTAGCAAGCAGCATGGCGACTGTGAGGCTAGCAGCTGCTGTTAGCGACGGTTAACCCGAGCAGTGAGCGTTATCGAGACTAAAGCAGGAAAACACACAAGTCTAGCCAGTGGCAGTTAGACGTCACCGAGTGCTTAGCTTAACATATGGCTGCTAGTTTATATGGCTGCTAGTTTATATGCTCTGAAAGTAACGTTAGTCCCAGCTCTCAGAAAGCATGTGTGTTCACAAATGTAATGAAACACAACTAGTTTAATTTAAGCATCGCAAGTCACCAATCGCCCCGTGTTTGGGTTTTCTCGGCAGCACAAATGAATGATGGGGGTCAATGTAATCCAGCTCACCTCTAAGTCCCACCATGAACACACCGTGGCCTCTCTGCATCAGCTGTGGCTACGGGGACAGCTGAGTGACGTCACCGTGCAGGTAGACTACCAGGGGGACGTGCAGGAGTTCCAGGCCCACCAGGTGATGCTTGCAGCATCCAGTGGCTACTTCAAGAAGACCCTTCTCGCTCAGGATGCAACCCGAGACAAAGTATTCCTCTCAAATATGCACTCCAGTGATTTCTCTACGTTTTTGGAGTTTGTGTACACTGGTAAAGTTGAAGTTGCCAGAGACAAGATTGGTGATGTTCAAGCGGCGGCACAATTTTTGGACTGTGAGGATCTGTCAGAGGTTTGTGGCGTGGCCATGGGTGCTGGAGTCCTGCAGAAACCTACAAAGAAAACCTCCGCACCAGACGTGGCAGATGAAGATGACTTGCATGGTGCCAAGGAAAACAAAAGGACCAAAGGGAAGAAGCTGCCTAAAAGCGTAGCTCTTAAGCGGCGGCTCTCTCCACAGAGCTCTGAGAAAAAGGATTCGAAAAGATTCAAGTCAAAGAACCTGGTGAAGGATGAAAAGAGACAAGGAAGAGAGCTAAAAATGAAATTGGCTCACCGTAAAGTCCTTCGGAGACGTTTAAATACTAAAAGAGAGGCTCTTAACATTGAACACCAAGTTAGCAATGAAGACACAGAGGAGTATGAGGACAGGACTGAAGCCGAGGCCCAGGCAGAGAAAAGGGAAGGTTTGCTGTTCAAAATGCCCGTCTCTGATGTGGACGATTGGGAATGTGAGGAGGATGCGCAGAGTAATGATCCTGAAGACCCCTTGGTGTTATCTCTGGGGGAGGAAGAGGAAGAAGAAGAAGAGGAGGAGGAAGAGGGAGAGTCCAAGGAGACATTAAAACGAACATCCAAGGCCCAGTTCCAGTGTAACAAGTGCCAGCGGACCTTCCACTATGAGAGAAGCTACTTGAAGCACATCAGGTAGGACATAATAGTGCCCCTGGGATTGATACCATAGTTCCCTAAAGTGTACAGACTGAATCTTGTATTCCAGGTTTTGGCCAAGCAACCACTATATGACAGGACTAGTTCCGCGGGAATTGCATGCACATTTTTGACCGTGTTCACAAGCTCACAACCTCATTGTCAAACATTGGTGATGTTTTATTTGTTGGTCTCGTAGTGTGCTACCTCAGGTTGTTGACTCTGTCCCAATGGCACACTGGTAATTATGGTGGGAAATGTGAGTCATCTAGTAGTAGGCATGTAGTCCCACCTTAGAGCTCCCTAGTCACTCTTCCATTGGCTTTATGGGCCTCTGGACACCAGCTGTGCCTGTGCACAGGTTTTGATCAGTTCTGAACATGGTCACACCCAAATTAACTGACATTTTTGGTTGGCTGGCAATTTTCTAACTGTGTGTGACGGAAGTTGTTATAATAATTCTTCTGTTCACCAGTTCTCCTAGGAAGAATAGTACTGTGTTAACTGGAGTAAAACCCTTTTTTTTTTGTTTTGTTTTGTTTTACAAATTAACCTCTGACTGACATTCTGACTCATCTGACCTTCTAAAGCTGGACCTATGTCAGATGACCATCAGTGCATCTGATCACGATACCTAAGATAAGAGCGTTTTGTCTTCTGATATGTTGGTGTAACCTGTCGCTGCTCTCTTGGCCAGTACATACCACGGTGTGAAAGCAGACGTGATCTATCGCTGCGAGACCTGCCTGCAAACGTTTGCCAACCGCAGCAACCTGAAGATCCACGAAAAGCATGTCCACAGCAACGAGAGGCTTTTTGCCTGCGACTCCTGCACAAAGACCTTCAAACGAAAGAAGGACGTTGTCCGCCATCAAAAACAGGTGAGGGTTAAAGTCACGTACAGTATTATGTCCATGATATAATGTATGCAATTTAATGTATAAATATGCAGTAATAATCATTTTCCAAAGAGTGACATTTACAGTGACATTTTAGTGACATTTTTTTGTGCTGATTTAGAGCATTTCTGTCTCACGTTCCTGCTGCTTCGCAGGTGCATGAACGTAACAATCTGCGACATGTGTGTCCTGATTGTGGAAAGGCGCTCAGCTCCAAAACGGCCCTGTTGTTGCATGAAAGGACACACACGGGTTCAAAGCCTTTTGAGTGCACCGACTGTGGGGCCAGGTTTACCCAGAACTCTGCCCTCAAGATGCACCGCAGGTACGGAGCTCGCAGGTGACCGCTGGTCAAATGATCCTCATCTGGAGGGGAAAGTGTAGGTGCTTAAGACGGGCGAGATTGTAACTGAAAGGTTTTAATGTTGGGTTAGCGAGGAAGAATGTAAGTTGAGCACGTTATTCTCACCCGTTTTATACATGCCTTGATTTTAGCATCCTACTGCTTCAGTTACAGATTTCTGTCAGATTGGTTCCTATGTGTCAATCATCAACTGTAAACATAAACACTTAAACTAGCTTAAAAAAAGCTGGAAAACAGAGAGTAATAATGACTTAATAATATTAGATGTGAATGTTCATTTCTACGTACTAATAACGTATGTATATGTAAAAATGAGGAGAACTTGTCTTGTTGTACTGTGGGTAGGACTCACACAGGAGAGAAGCCATTTGCGTGTGACGAGTGTGACTCCCGGTTCACTCAGAAGCACATGTTGGCCTATCATAAGCGATCACACACAGGTAAGAGTGACATAATTCTAAAACTATTTACATTTCTGCATTGTCGTCTTTAGTTTGACCAAAGATGTTGGACCCATTAATCCTGCCTCTGTTAATAAGTATTCTTTTAAAGTGGGCATCTAAAACGAGGCGATCTGCACATACCAGACAGAAAGCGCAAAGATTGATTGTTTGCTGTTTTTTTGTTTTTTTTCTTCTCTCCTTTCTTAGGGGAGAAACCCTTCATGTGTGAGGCCTGTGGGAAAAGTTTTGCATCTAAAGAATACCTGAGACACCACTCAAACATCCACACTGGGTCCAAGCCATACAAGTGCGAACAGTGTGGTCGCGGCTTCGCTCAGAGGAATTCCCTCCACCAGCATTTAAAAATACACACAGGTAATTGTACGAATCACCGGCATATTTGTTAAAAATACACACAGGTAATTGTACGAATCACCGGCATATTTGTTCCTGTTAAAATGGAGGCAAAATGTACTTTTACAGCTGAGAAACCAGTTGTCTGTTCTTCCTCGCTGTTCTTTGTTTACACTTAGTTCGTTTCCTCTCTGTTGATTGTTAGGTGAGCGTCCGTACAGCTGTAAAGACTGTGACAAGCAGTTCACCCAGCTCAATGCCCTCCAGAGGCACCAGCGCATTCACACAGGAGAGAAACCCTACATGTGTGGTCTTTGTAGACGCACCTTTACAGACAAGTCCACCTTGCGCAGGCACACGATGGTGAGCGGTGTTTATCTTACCGTAGTCACTATCAGTGTTGATTGAACTTGTACTGTGGCAGGATCAAAAACAGAATATCATTAAGGGCATCAGGCTGTTGTACAATGACTACTAATGCATGTTTATCACTTGATAAGCTGTGTTTCAAGTGCTTTGACCCATCAGACTGCTGTGAAAATAACATGAGCTATTCTAACATTCAGATTCATGACTCGGATGCTCCCTGGAAAACCTACCTTGTGGTGCTGGAGGGAAATGTAGAGAACAAGAAACCCAAAAGTCCCTCTAAGGGAAAGGCGGAAAAAACAGGAGCTGGGGAGAAAAAGAGCACCGCTAGAAAAGGTGCGAGTGGTGGTGGCGCTGCTGGTAGTCCTGGTAAAACCCACACTGACTCCATTGTGGTGCCAGCTGAGCCTGTCACACTCCCACCTGAATGGACCACACATGGGACCATTGCTCTGGTCAGCCACGGAGCCCTCGGCGGGATCACTGTCATCCACACTGAGGTACCTGGGACTCAGATCCAGCCCATCGTAACCACTGACAGCACAGGGGCCAGTGTCATTTCCTTAGATGGATCAGCCATCCCTGTCCCCTTCCCAATACCAGTGTCCATGGCTCACACTATCCCCTTGTCCTCTGAAGGTTCCACAATCTCTCTGTCTGTACCCACTCTCTCGGTTTCTGACGGCACGCTGGCGTCAGTCTCGGAGATCCCAAATGTTTCGACGTCTTCTGTCCTGGAAGCTGCTGCTTCACAGACCATTTTGGCTGCAGTTTCAGAGATGAAGGCCACTTCTGAGATGGACATTTTGCAGCCTGATATTCAGACTGTGATTTTCAATGACAAGGTTTGTGGAAAGGTCCAAACAAGTGCTGTCTCAGATGGTGAACAGCAGATGACCGCTGATAACCCCTTAGCTGAGCCTAAAGGTGCCCCATCTGAAGACGCTGTGTAGAAAATGAGTCTGAATATGAAGAATTTTATCTGGGTGTAGGAATTTAAAATCCCCTTTCATGTTATTTTATGTATATACTTGGTCATTTTCAGTGTCTGACTGTGTGTTATGAGCATGTGGTGTTTCATTGTTATGCTCTCCAGTCCAGTGTTTCATTAACAGACTTGGATGTAATGTCTGACGTTTGTCACACTTTTGGAATGTCATTAAAAAACATCTGCTTTAGTATGTGGCACACCTTCAATAGAATTAAAATTAAGGTGATTCATTACATCTAATACCAACCGTCACATCAGGTTCAGTACATTTTGCCACTCAGATTAACAGCAGACATCTGTTTAGCATACATCATGTTTTGCAGGAGATACAGCTTTGATGTTCTGCAGGACTGTCTGGGAACCTTGGCGGAAGTCCTTGGCAGCTGCAGAACAGCACCCCAGTGAATCCTCAAGTAGCTTTCCACACATCTTTGGAATGACAGCATACATTTTGCAACTCTGATGCTGATGATTTATGTTGATCTGAATGTAGATGAAGTAGCTTAAATCCTTCATAAGTCTGGCACTAACTGTTATGTTCAGCAGATGCCTGCATAAAATCCATAAGGATTTATAAGGCTGGCCCCAATAACAAAACTTTAACACTTAAGAAATAACCTCTGAATGCTTAACTCACTGAAACAGGCAGTTTAATTGAGTTAGTGTATTCTTTTCAATGTGTCACTTGACAAGAAATTGTAAATTTGTAACCAATTCCAAAAGTTGCCAAATTGGATGCTTGCTAAAATGGTAGGTTGATAGTCTGGTCTGTCAATAGTGGCACGTAGGCATGAGAAAGGAAATGCACACTAAATAATGTAGACATTGGATGTTGTGTAAGGATGTGACAGTAATGTAAGAACTTGGTTACATAGTATAAACTAACATGATTTTTTGTATATCACCCCCAACAAGCTCCACCAATCAAATATTTATGTTTTAGTGTCAGGTTACAGTCTGACAGTGCAGCAGATCAGAGGAATGTAATAGATTAGTCATTTGATTATATATCAATTCACACAATAGCAACAAATGTATTTAGTAGTTTTATGTATGTATAACTCAAATGTATACATTTAAATAGATTACCAACAAACTTCTTCTAAAAATAATTAAGCTAGCCTACTTTACCTCATTTTCCACTCCTGGAATAATAAAGGTAATACATGCTGAATAAAGAATAATACATTTATATAGGTTAGGTTTGTACTGTACTGGAATATTCCCTGAACCTGTTTTGTTAATGAAATGCAATTAGTGCTCTATAATCAATATGATAAAATCAGAATGCCCCAATTTTCACATATCAGACTAAAGTAATAGTGTGCGTCATAGCTTTATGTTGGAAGAAAAAGCTTGGGTAGACATCGAAAAGACAGTAGAAGACATGTTATTGGGGCTAAGGCTGCAGTGTTCACACGCTGCAACACCGAAACAACCTGTACAATCAATTCAGTGTTGACCTTGAATGTTGTTTCTGTCACTCTTGGAACAGTGTCAGGTGTACAACATAAAATGTCCTTCCTACACACTAAATGCAGTTAGGCTACAGGCTGGAATATAATAGATATATTGGATTATGTACCCACGTGATTTCTTCAAGGCAGCTGCTGTTTGATAGGTAAGGTCAAAGGCAGGAGAGCACAGCTGGGATAGAATATCTTTATTATTGTCAACTCGCACAAGCATACAGATCATATCCAAGGTCCACTGTCATCTCATCTGGAAGAAGCTGGATACGCAGGGCGACTGACCCTTTTGTAAAAACTTTGGTCTGGCTCACACGAGTGAATGTAACAACACTAAACTATACACAGTGACATGCTTAGCGACTGGCCATTTTGGAAGGTGCACTGCAGCAGTAAACCTTCAATGATAAGTTCACATCACAACACAGCACGAGATGAGTGACTAATGATGCACATTACTCCAACATTACTGCCCTGGAAATCAGGAGGGTTTCCATGTCAGTGTTTTGGATTAAAAATACACTTTTCACAGGCAAACTATAAATCACGGCTTACAAACTCAAGTATTACATCAGCAAATCCTAAAGTAATCATAAATAATCTTAAAGTATGAGTGTGTATGGTTATGATTAGATACAAATGCTTAACAGTCTACACTTGCATATCATTGCCCTTCATTAAGAAGAGGATCTCCCTGTTGGTGGTAAAATGGAAACAAAATTACTTTTGTGGTTGTGATGACTTTAGTTTAGAGAACTGCCATGACACGGACACGATCCCTTCTCTTCTACTCCCGACAAATGAAAAAATTAAGATATTGTCACATTCTTGACATCCATACACAATGTAATCGTACATACAAACTGAAACATTGAAATGATCTGTTTTAATATAGAATAAACTATATTTTAAAAAAAAAAAAACAAGCTGCATCTGACTAGGAAATGATAATTGTACAAAACATGCAGTGATTGTTGTCAATACTAACATCAGTTTAAATACATTATACTGCTCCGAAATCCCCCAGGAGAGATTTCAGCAGGAAAGTATGCAGCAATCCTCTAGACAGAGGTGAGGGCGAGAGGGTTTACATTCTGACTAGATTCAGAAATGCTTATAAGGAAAGCAAAGATCGTACTCTGACAGTATAGCAGTGAGCAGTGGAATATTCCAAATTATCAGCAGACACTCATCTCCAGATGCTATACACAGTAAGGTGAGTGAAAGAGTGTGTGTGTGTGTGTATATATAAAAGCATGCGTGATGGTTTGTCCCTCTATGCTGCATTTCTACCCTCCAGGTTTCTTTTCATTTCAGATCCCCTTCATCGCCCTGGATGGTCTTTTTGATGCGCAGCAGCAGGGTTGTGTGCCACTGGTCCAAGCGTGAGATTGAGTCGAACTCCTTTACCTGCGGGTGGGCAAGGGACACAGAGATAAGGTTCCCCCCCCCAAATTAGGATTACTATTAAATGTTACTGCTTATTTACAGGTGAAACAACACAAACAGTTCAGTTAAATTACATTTCTACCACCAGCATTGTATAAACAAACACGCCTGAATATATTGTAATGCATTTCCTCAAACCTCTGACATGAAAATGGCACCATACATTCGCTCTCCAAGTTTAATTTAACTTGGAAAACTCTTAGCAGCTCAGCTTTGTATGGTTATAGTGAAGCACGCCATCAGTCTGTACCAGTTCCACATAAACACACAGTCCTGGGAGACTGAAGGGATAAGAGCCAGCCTTCAACTTTCTTAAACACACAAAGAATCCAAAAAAGAAAGAAAACGACAAGAGCGGAAGCAGTGGGACTCCTGTGCTTAACCACAAGCCTTGTTTGAAAACTTGAGAACTTTTAGTGTATACAAGACTTACTGCCTCTGTGAAAGCCTCACTGTTCTGTTCCTCATGAGCCTCAAGAAGTTTCTGTTACAAGAAAAAAAGAAAAAAACACTTGGTTACTCATAGAAACTGAATAGGAGGAAAAGTAACCCATCAGATTCCTCCGAATTCTCAGCATTGAGTTACCTTCAACAGTTTGCATTCTCGAGAGTCTGAGAAAGCTGGGAACATCTCCTCGTATTTTTCAACAGCAATCTGTTGAGACACAGCGTGTTAAAATTCTACCGCAACTCCTGTCCCTAATCCTGAGGCTGAACCACAAAAGGTATAATCTTGCCTTAGCGTTGAGCTCGTCGACAATGAAATGACAGAGGGAGGCTTTGAAGAAATACTCTTTGGCGCTGTATTTCAGCAGTGTGTTGTCCATCGTGCTGGCTCCAACCTGGACACATCAACATCGTACAAAATGTATTAGAAATGTCAGCCTCACTGAGTCAGTGTTGATTGACAAAGTGCAAGCATGATACACACAAATACAAGTAGTACACACCTGCTCGTAGATCTCAATAGCCTTCTGGTACTGCTCCAGCTGAGCACAGTAAGCCCCCACCTTCAGCAGACACTTGTTGGCAGAGCTAAGGAAAATTGCACAAACACATTCAATACAACACAAGGTATAGGAGCACTATATTTGGGAATGTGTGCGATCAATTGATCTGTTGTTTCAAAAGTTTGTAGTGTAAAGTTGAACACCATGTATAAAATGAATTGACTTGTCATGGTAGGAAAAGCACAGGTGTAGCCAATAACACTAAGAATACCTGTTCTATTTAAGGGCATTTTCACACCTTTAGTTGGTTTGTTCTGGTCCAAATCAGTTGATGAGTTTGTAAACTGGGAGCATTTTCCCCTGGGTGTCTTTTCACAAAAAAAAAAACAACCAAACTAACTAAAATGCATCACTACAAACCACATAAGAACCACACTCTGCTTATTGGTCAGATGTGTCTGGACAGTAAAAATAGGAAGAAGGTCCTGTGTCCTGGACTAATGCATATTTCTGCAAGAGAAACATTGCTGGTTTATTCTCCAGCTAGCTACTTCTAGAAACAGTTTGTGTGCTCTGCTGCATCCCAGAATACAAAGCACGCCTGGCTACAGGAGCCATTTAGCTCAAACTTGTTGCACTGGTAGTTGAGTCCGATCGTGTTCCCAACACAATCGAATGGCTCCAGAGTTTGTTTGGACCCGGATCGAGACCACCTCCTCTAAAGGGTCTCTGTGTGCTTGTTTTCTCACCCAAGTGAGATTACTGTGTTCACACCTGCCCAAACAAACTGCACAGGGCTCGTTTTAACCCAACCAAACAGGTTAGGTGAGAAAACGCCCTAAGAGTCCCAGTAAGTCACGGCAGTGTGACAATGAGCCAGCACATACAACACCAGAACCTTGAACCTGAAGCAGCCACTGGAAATAAAAAAATCAGCCATCGATAAAGATTTTATTTACACCTGTGTTTGTCATTCTGTGCCATGTTAAAATGTCTGAAAATAAAAAGGCCTTTTGTTTACAGTACAACCCTCGATTCATATTAGCTTCTTAGCTGAAGCAGTCTTGAAGGCACAAGGTGGAGAAATCTATGCGCACACTTTGAAACATTCTGACTTTTTATAACATTTAAAAAAAACACACCAATTCTGAAACCCATACAGAAATCTGGTGACTGTTGCCTTGCTCAAGTTGTGCAATTCTGCAGATAGTTTGACATGACATGGCATAGCGGGGAAAACACAGGTGTAATTAATAACGATAACGAGTGCCACCCACGTGGTCAGGTCCAGGTGCGCGTTTGCTCATTTGCATACGCTTGTTAATGTTATTAGTGACAGCTGTGCTCTTCAGGCTATGACAAGTCAAAATGTGAAGAGAGAAAGTCTTCTACAAACTGAAGCTTTTCTGACTGTGTAGAAGACACATGGAGACTGAAACTGGAGCTACCCAACACGCAACAAGTTCTGTTTCCACTTATTGACTTGTTGAAGTTAACATTAAAATATTTATATAAAAAATTTAAAGCATTCTTTACAAACAACATTTTAGGCTCAATGAGTTTTATCATTCTATCAAGTTGTAGAAAAATTAAATTCAGTGTGCTATACCTAAAGAATATTATGAACTGGAAAGGATTTCCTCATATCAAAATATATTGGGTGATAAATACTATAGTAAATACTCCTATAAAAGTGATCAGTGATTGACATAAAATCAATAGAACTCCCTCACAGCTAACAACTAATACTGATACTTAGAGAACCATTCAAATGGGTCACAGATCAAATTCTCTCTTTTGGAATATGCAGTCTTCAACCTTTACAGAAGAGGTCAGGGTGCACAAATAACTGATCACACAAACATGGCTGCATCAGATTTTAGAGCTGAAAAGAAGACTGATCATACAGTGTCTCATCCTTTTAAAAAGAAACAGTGAGAACGGTACCTGTTGGACTCTTCTCCTTTGTAGTAGTCTGCTGCTTGTTCATAATGGGCAATAGCCTGTACAAAAAACCCCCAAAGCCAACAAACACTGTTTTGTGTTTCTCAAAACAAATATGTATATACTGTATGATGGTAGTGTTAATATTATTAGTAGTATTATCCAACTATGTAACTTCTGATAATGTAATACTACCTTTTCGATATCCACCATCTCAGACTCGTAGACCTCTGCGATACTGATGTGGTGTTTGGCTGCGATGGTGAATCTTCCCTGGAGGAGGAAGAGAGCAGAAATCATTATTAACTGGATCTATCCACACACGCCGCTCCAATGAATGTGTGTTACATTCTCAGTGCAGAGAGGCGAGGTCAAGTAGTACCCTGTGGCTTCTTCACGTCTACAAGGTTTCAGCTTTTGAAATTAATCCCCGTTAGAGCGAATAACAAGCAGTCAATTTGATCCAGGTAACAGTGTTAAATAAACAAACGTCTGTGCCATGAATATGTTGATATGGGCCCAAAATTAAATCAGGCTGCGAGTGGCAGACAGGGAGCATCTGCTACATTAATGTGCACAAACGAATTTCAGTCAGATGATGTGATATCTATTACTAATGCTGGACATCAAAGGAAAGTAGAAATCACAACTAAGCACTTCTAAGCCATAAAAATAAAAAATGATATGGCCGAATATACTGTTGTGAATGGGAACATAGATGGACACTTTCTACTGTTAGTGCATCTTACCATGTCTGTGTATATATCGATGGCAGCATTTAAACACTTGATTGCCTCTTTTGGCAGCAGAAAGGGAAGAGGAGGTGACAGTTAGACATCCTGTTAGTCGTGTTCTAATCTAACAGACCCTTGCACAGCACCTCATTCTGCATCCAAGATGTGTTATTTCAACAGTAGGAAGTGAGGTGAATAATGCAATCAAAGATTCTTATATGTTGCATGCAGCCAGGTGTTAATTATGACTAATGGTAAATGCCATGCAAACCAATTTATCAATCAAGTCATTCAAGTTATTTTATCAGTTGCTTGTCATTATATTAAGTATCAACAGCAAAGCAACCTCTGGAGACTTGACTAATTTCCTGTCAAAGGACATGTCCCACTTGTATATCCTCCTCTCCACAATGCTAGATGTTGGAATCCTCTAGCTAGTCAACTTCACCATAAGCAGTATTCATTAAAAACACTCTCAAATGATAAGCCTTTTAGCCATGGGTGTGATAAATGACAACAATATCCGTATAGTCAACATGTGACTGCTCAAACCGTACAAGTAATCAGCTAAAAAAGGGAAATAGAAATTCAGACACTAAAATGTAAGCGTTGCTTTGAAATTAGATTTGAACTTAATTAGTTAGCACACGTTCTCACCATTAGGGTCAGACTTCTTGAAAGCGTTTCCCGCATCAATGAAACTGGTGGCGCTGTCATGTTTGTTCTGCAGCTGCATATGGATACGTGCGGCCTTGCAAAATGCATTTCCAGCAGCTGAAGACAGAGGAAAGAAGAGGACAGAAAGTTACACACACACTAATTTATGCACATAATGCCACAATACCATATTTTTTAACTTGTGGCACCTTCACAAGTGCTGCGCTTCGCAGTTATAGTGCCGAAAAAAAATCTGCACATAATCCTACAGCCTCTTAAGTGTGTTGAAAATGATAAATAGAATTCTCTTTGGTAGAAAACAGCTTATCGCACCATTCCAGTTCTTGGCCATCTTGAACATGTTGGCTGCTCTGCAGTACATCTCACATGCTTCTTCCACTTTGTGATGTCCCCTAGACAAAGGAAGGAAACCAAAAGAAAACAGATGTCCACAATTTAACATAGTACAACATTTCATGCATACTAAGGGTAAACTGATTAACTGTAGGATGTGCCAAGCTGTCCGCATTTCTCAGAGAGATGCAATGCTCAGATTGGTGGACTGAATTATATAAATCCCTCTGCACAGACACTATAGATCTACCTCCATGACAAGAAGTGGACTCCTGGGTGCTCCCTGTAGTTGTAATAATACTCGGGCCAATCAATCATGGCAGAGGATTACATCACAGCTTGTTCAGCCACAGAATTACCAGTATAAAGCCTGCCGAGAGTTATCACGCATGGAGCACTGCAGACTAGTAACATCTGGGGGTCACCTAGGACAGAGCTTTGGGAGAAAAATAAAAGACTGAGTCATACAAGACAATAACTGCAGGCTTTTTCTATTTTGGGCCTATGCAAACAAAGCCTTCCTTGCTCTCTATTATTACATGGTGAGATATTCAAATATATCATGACATGCATATATTAGATTTAAATTGCACCATATTAATTATCTCCAAGGTCACTGGTAGATAACAAGTAAGCCAAATCTGGTTAATCTCCCAATTCTTGAATAATGTTTTGCCCTCTGTTCAAGATTGTTGTTGCACTTTATTCCTGCATGGTTGTCATCACTGTACTGTGTGAGTTGTTTGTACTCCATACCATGCAATCACAGAGTCAATAACAAATCTCAGAGCGCAATCTAAAGCAAACGAGCGTAGTGGGATTTCTGAAACTTTCAGCATGACGATTATAACAGCATCTGCCATCATGGCGGTTTGTCTTCTTCTTCTTTAAACCTCGAGTCTCTTGTGTTTTGAGGCTTGGCTCAGGTCTTAATGATAGAATGTCGAACCATGTTATATAAATACTGTTGCGTTAGAAGCAATGCATTCACGGCCGGTGCCTTGGGGACTCTGATGTTAGGTCAGAAGAGAATGTGCTTGGAGAATAAAATGTAACCATAAATAAAAATCAGCTGTTCAGACTGACATATATGCCACTTGGCATAATGCGGAGACTGGGTGAAACTATAAAAGAGGTTGCAAATAAAGTCAAAGCAGATGTCTTAACCTTGTGAATTAGCTTAAAAAAATAAAACTGCCTACTGCGTAGCTTCCAAGCCAACGCAAGGTGAAGAGTCGTGATCCTCTCGCTTGTTTGCAATGCTAATAACAGCTAATGCTAACAACAGCTAACTTAGCTAACAGGATACACAGGAAGTATTCCGCCGAATGCCAACGTGTCGCCCCCCTCTGCCCTGCTATCCGGCTAAACCTCTACAATGTCTCTGCTTCGTTGAACACGCCAAGAACTAAGCGAGTTGTCTGTCCACACAGAAAACAGGCTGCGTGCCAAACTTTGCTGCTGACAAGTTACCGTTTTGCTAGCCGTTTGTTCTTTGGTGCAGTGCTGCTGCCTTACCCTCCAAACATCCCTCCCAAGAAAGAGCCGGAGGACTTGACTTTTTTGTCAGCGTCGGCCATTAGCTGAATCGCTTCCTTCTCTTTCCCAGAGTTGTCCATTCCTTTGCTTTATCTGCAACAAACTTAGAAGAGTGAGGCGAAGGCTGCCCGCGGAGGGAGGATTACAGCGGATGGGTTTATTTAGCGTAGGCGTGCACCTGCCAGTGGCTTAGCAGAGCACCGTGGCACCGTGGGAGTTTGAGTGCTCTGACGTGACAAACACCGTTGGCTTCAAGGGCGAAGAGAACTACAACTCCCAGACGACACACGGAGCTATTTTTAGATCCCGTGCTACGTAATATCTGATGCGAATTCGGGAAAATACAGTTGATTTCTTCCCTGTTACTGCATTCGGCACAGTGTGGCATCCCGTTTGATTTTCGCGACATAAAATATTATATTTTATTGTCCGAAAAATCTTAACGAAGCAACATATTCAGTGTACGTTGTTTTTCTGCACAGCAGAGGGCGCTAAAACATGACCAGATTTCCCCTTCATATGTAAGTATGTATTCTTTGAAATAAGAGTTGAGGCAACTTTTTAGGTCTAAACAAGATGTATGTACACTGCACATTACTTTTCATGTCATACTGTAGTCATGCAAATGCTAATACAGCTAATAAAGCTCAATATATTTTACCATCTTTTACCATCGTAACTGGTTAAAATCAACCGTTTTAAATAAGCCTTTTCATTCAGACTTGTCTTGGCAGGTATCGAAAAGGTGTCACTGATAATATTAATGACAGCCAGTTTACTCAAGTACACTTTCGAGGTACTTTGAGTATTTCCATTTCCATACTTCTCTACATTTCAGGGAGAAACATTGTACTTTTCTCCACTCAGTTACATTAATTCATACAGTTACGTTGCAGATTAACTTTACATTTTATGCACAAATAATTATTTTCTAATATATGATGCATATTGAAGAGTAAAATTCTCAGCAGTGTACAATGTATAGGTACAATAAGCTCCACCTCGACCTGCTACGATGTTAAAATGCACTTACATGTTAGTGCATCAGTAATAATTATACAACAATTTTATAGCAGTCTATTCTGAAAAGAGTACATGTGCTTTGATGCTTTTAAGAAACAATGGCCGATAAAATAAAATAAAAAGATTTATGGAATTAATGTAGGCCATGCTTAGTGAGGCAGCATGCACAATAAGACCCTGCCACTGGCACACATAATTGGAAGCAGCCATTATTAATGTTCTTAATTACACCTGGGCCTTTCCTGTTGTTTATCCCAATTAACTTAAACAAGACATGCTCTCCAAATGGGCGTAGAACCTTTTAACCTTAACCCAAGAGGCCTCCTTGTAATTTTAAATTCTACCTTGTGGTGTAGATGAAGTTCATGAGCTGTAATTTGTTTTGGGTCCGTGGTAGAAAGCAGTGTGCTGGTTGTCCTTTGTTTTCATTTATATCTCCTTTAACCCTGCACCTGCCAAAGGATGTGTGTTTGTGTGTTTTTGTTCATCCTAAGCATGCTGGCTGTCAATGAAAAGATTGAGCCGTGATAAATCAGTTTTGAGGTTCATGCTGATTAGCTACTGCCAACAACAATCACCATTACATACAGTACGAAAGAAAATCTATATCATCGGTGGTGCCTACAACTACCTTATGTTATCTTATTAACCATTAAACAATGGCTAAGCTGCACTGTCGGCAGCATTACACGCATGTAGGCAATGGGGAGTGTCTATACCAGCAGGGAAAATCTGATTTGAAAGCCTCTTATTCTTACCTTATTATAAGAGTACACAAAAATATGGCATCTTAAAGTCACAAGTCACAAAAATAGACCCTTTTCACGACATTTCGACTTGTCATAGCAGGAAAAGCAAAGGTGAAATAAATAACATTAAAGATGGCTCCGGTACCATTAAGTGTCTCAGCAAGCCGTGCTTTTAGAGGACCAGTCCTTTAAAGCTTAGTTTTGTGTATCATTCATACGTTGTGTAATTCTGTGTCAGAACTATTTGTAAGTATCAACTTGAAACTGTCATAATGATTCACTGAAGCTTTTAAGTAAAAGAGCAAAATGTATTTCAGACCAAGGGATCAACTACAACCTCTTATTTAAAACAATCGCTCTATATGACAAAAAACCTCAAGTGATGCGAAAGAGAGAAACGTCAAACACAATTTTATTTACATCATCATTTACACTCTTTAATCCTGAAAAGGCAATCACTATTGCACGGTATACGCATTCATTCTCCCTGGTTCTTCTTTCATACATACAGACCATGTATGAGAGTCATGTCATTAAGAGTTTGTAGTGAAGACATTGTGCGATGACAGATATACAGTGTACTATAAATTGATTTGTTTTACGGTGTTCAGAATGCAGCATTACACTAATTCACCACTTTATAATTGAAATGATTCATTATTTCAAGTATAATTGGTGCCCAAAAAGAATCTGCCATGCAATAAAGAGTATGTGTGGTGAAGTTAAATAGGATTAATAGGCAGAAAGCATAGGAACTATTTGTTCATTCTGTACAGACATCTCAACTCGTCTATTCTAATAGATTGATGAGCGAGGTATTGGTGATTTTGAAACAAAAGGTAAGAAATAGAAACAGACATGATTATTTCCCCCTTAAGGATGTGGTATGTACTGTATGTGCCCTGTTGCAAATAAAACATTCTACCATTCCTCTTCCATACATGACATAGCAATCCGTAGAACCTACTCATTGCCAATGACAACAACACTGGCTACAGCAGAAACAGAAAAACAGCATAATCCTGCATCATCAACTGCAGTTTGGTTACACTTTTACATCCATAAAATATCATGTGCATTAAAGCTTAACACTTAAGGCTGAGCAGATGCAACATACTGGCTCAATAAATATCCACTGTGATGCATAATTTCCCAATTTGACATTGTTCCACTATTATGAAGACCTCTGAACAGCCTGCTCTGATCCCTGATTAAAGTTTTGGCAGGACATCCACATATTTCAACAGAAAGCATAAATAAAATGTTTGTGAAGATACAAGACAATAGAAAAATAGGTAATTGAGTGGAGATGGTTTAAGGTTGTATGTGAGCATGTATGGGGGGAAGAAATGATAAATCGTGTCACAATCTTCAATCAATTTTTCAAATATATGCACAAAACCACTGTAAGCTGGTCTTTTTGAGCAAGTACATGTTTTTGTTTAATCATCCATTCAGTTTGTATGTGCAGTGAGGTCCCCTGAACGGTAGAGGTTTAGGGATCTATGAGGAGCTGAGGCCAGAATCGGACTCGGCGCTGCCAGCATGGGCCTTGGAGGCAATGCAGGGAGTCATGGAGCAGGGAATGGAGTAGCAGGAATAGGGGGAGCTATTTAGGGTCTCCTCTGTAATGACCTCCTGCAGGGTGTGTTGCTCCTCTACCTGGAAGATGTTTGGCTGCTCTCCTTGCTCCTCACAAATACTAAAGTAAAGGGAGAAGACATCCTTCAGTTAGATCGGTGACAGTAGTTAATGTATACAGATGCTTCACGGATGTATTCAAATACCAAAGTGATAGCAGAGCTTTCCTGATCCAAAAACATTTTGCTAACAAACATTAAAAACACTAAATTCAAAATGATGAGTAGTAGGTCTTGAGTGATCTGAAGTTATATATCAACATTAGTAAAAATATCTTTCCACTATAATATGGGACACTATCATTTCATTTAATTTCAAGTGGGAAGAAAATGGTAGAACATCCATCAGGCAAGATGCAAAAATGTACAGACCACCCCAGTTCTTCTCTAAACTAACAGGCAATGTTACCATACAATAGCTCCACACTCATTTCAAATTGTTGCATTCATTCTGGCTGGGGGGGGGGTGATTGTACTGTAAATTGTTTTTAATGAGTTAAAAATGAATTTAGATGCTATCTGTACACCCAGGGTATCTTGCTTTTTATAAGATTAGTAAGTTTAATTTGGTCTCATCAGTTTTTATATGGATAGCTCACTTTTACAACCTGCACGAAAGCAGGTTAAGTTCATGCTACCAGGTCAAATCACACGCATGGCCAACACGCTCACCAGACAAGTATGGAAAACCAAGGCACCATTCCATCACCATATGGACAATATTAGATATTGTTCTAGGAAGCGAAGACCTCTTTTCCACGGAGGCACAATATTTATCACAGCTATGCAGCCTCCCATGTGTAGGACAAATATCATTCATGTGCTACATGACATTGGACAGGTGTTATGGAAAGCTCCATCAATCAAATGCGTTACATAAGCTTACAGGTAGTTGTGGTTTGGGATCAAGCCATGGATGGGATCAGGGCCAGCCAATATTAACCATGGTTGTGGAACTTTTGCTCAGATTGACAGTACTACCTTCTGCCTTATCAACCCCAGCTCTTAAAGTGAACACACTCATGCGAGGAAGCTCATAGCACAGGTAATCCAAAATTGCAAATGTCAAGCAAGACATTCTGACTGTGTTCAACTTATTTCATGAGGCAGAACAGTGCAACTAATTCTCAAGTCTACAAAGACTGTCCAGTGCAATCACCCCTTTTGTAAAAAACAAATAAACTGCAGTACAATCAGGCGTCTGCAAACCTAACGGGTGCAAATAATACAAAATAAATGGGTGAAAAGTATGATGAGACATCTGATAAAGTTGCTGAGAGATGAATAGCTTACAACATTATGTTGGTTTGGTGCCATTAAAGCTGCATACATAGCAAGTTCAAAATGTAAATACATATTTGTTGGTCCATACACAAGACAATATGTCAAGGGACACGGTCTCATGCACTAAACAAGCCATTCACTCTTGATTCTTCTTTTTGCGTCAAAAATTAAGTTGAATGTCACCAACTATCCTACAAAACGTAAGATAAGGAGGCCTTTCAAAGCATACCCAAAACACACAGGCATTTAAAAAAATAAAAAATGTGACCTAGCTGTTAGCTATGGAAACTAGCCTCAAAAATGATAAACATGGCAGTTGACCAATCATCTGTTTAATGCAATCCAAAATTTAAGATCTAAAAAAGATAAAACAATCATTGCCACTGAAACTATTAAGGTGTAGGACATATGACAAGTCAACCGTCTTGCATCAGTATTTGAGGGGGGGGGGGACCAAAAACCAGCCAGTGAGTAAATTAACAAAACGCAGTCAGAAGGACATTACGGGAATCTGGAGAACCTGAGTCAAAATATGTCTCCAGGCATTCACAAATTCTGTAAGAAAGAGGAACAGTTATAACAGCAACCTGGAGGTGGTACTTTTTTTATTTTACATGCTAAATGAAGACACATCTGGAATCTGCAGAGACTGCTGAGTTGTAAAATGGAGTTCACAGCCTATGGTCTGCTTTCTGCAGGGGTCTGTCAAAGTGCAGACATAAATATAGAGCAAACGTTATTGTATAGTGAAACACAGAAGTGAAACGGCTGAACAAACAGGCCCTGCTGACCACGCAGCTTTGCTAAGACCAGAGGAAACGCTTTCATCCTGCTAGCAACCAAAGCTTTATGTAACATCACTCGGACATCTTGTGCACCAATTTCACACTCACGCACACAAAATACTCAATGGAATAATCAAACCATTTTTATCAGCAGCCAGTGCAGATGCCAAGTGATTAACATGTCTGCCAGTGCTTCATTATATAACCTGTAACCCCGAAAAACTGTGCCGATTTAAAAAAAAGCCATTGTAATTATACAGTGGGATTAATAACATTTATGTAACCGAATAAATTGTTTTGCAAACAAAAAAATGTGTAATTTCACTTTTGACTGGAGTAGTTGGTACCACATGTACACAAAGTTTTGAACATTATCATATATAGAAATGGTTGTTTGTGCTTTACGCTACAAGAGCTGAGGTCTTAAGGACCTACATGGCTGCCCTTTAACCTACCTATCATAGATGAGCCCATCAATTCCCTGCTCTCTCAGCATCCTTCTGTTCTCGTGGTCGTTGTTGTCCTCTCCCCAGCTGAACACCACCAGGCCTTTAGACTTGGCATCCTCAATGTAGTTAAGGTTCTTTAGCAGCTCCTCGGTGTGGCCACTGATCCCCTAAATGAGGAGGCCCAGTGAGAAAAACAAAGTGGTCTTGTTCAATTTTGTTAAATTAACTTCTTACCTACTCACTCCCATGTTGGTTTAAACACTGGTAAAGTTTGTCCTCCTAACACATAGCAAGTAAGCTAATTTAGTGCTATATGTGCTTTCAACAAAACAAGTGACGAATTTTTGCACTTGCTACAACCACTTAGGATGTCTTAAGAGACAGCTGACACAGCGCTGTGAGAACTTGTTGGTTACGTGGCCTGTTGTTTCGACTGACGTGAGAGTGGTGGGCTATTTCTGTAAGCCTTTTGCTCAAGGGCACTGCAGCAATGCTCGTTAAGAGAGGGTGCAAAATAGTGCAAAAACATAAAAATCATCTTGCCATTATTTTGACAGATATTGCATCACGATTTTAGTGGGAAAAAAAGATGATTTTTGCTGGGGTCTGTACCAAACAAGCATGTTCTCTTAGGTCTGTAGAATATGATTTGTAGGCTGGGGAATCTCTGTAGCACCACAATGCTTCATTTATAAAAAAAAAAAAGTATGTTGTGACAGATTTGACACATTAAGAAGTGTATTACAATTAAAGCACCTGTAGCACTAAATTGATATCTTTGCTTAAGGGTGAAGATCAAACTTCACATGCTTAAATCCTGCCTTCCAATTGGACTGTCACACTGATGTATTACATGTTTGCCTTGGTTGTCTCAGAGTAATTGCTTATAAAATGTAGATCACTGAATTGAGCTATATGTGGCATTATTAAAAACAGTTAAGTGTGAAACTACCTTTTCATTAAATGTGTTGGTAGAAGTTATGCAAAGTATGGAAAATTATACATTGTGATAAATATTCGACTTCCTGCCACAACTGCTCACCAGAATATTTTCACTCTGGGCGAAGCTTATGGCGATCTGAGTGGTCCGACAGCGGATGTCCATCAGCTCAGGATAGCGCTCTGAAATTCCCTGAGTCAGGAAGAGGATGGGGTACTTGTTCTGCTTTTGCCGCACCCTGAGGGCAACACATGAAAAGATATCAGCAGCAGTTGGAGAGCAACTACTGTATTAATAAACTGCATCCTGTAACACAGCTGGCTAATTAGATTTTTCTTGAAAAATGAATGTGATGCTTTCAGATGTACTAATCTAAACTGGGTTAATTAACTGAAGCTAAATTAACATGCCATGTCTTTAAATATTGAACGAGACTTTGTATTTTCAGTTGATTTGTGCTAATTATTCAGAATAATTGTGCTAATACATGGAATTTTCAAGTTAATAACCTATGGTTATTTGTCTGAATCCTTATAATAGTTGAAATCATCCATTTATGTAAGCCAATAACTGCACTGCAGGGTTAAAGTTGTTGTGTTTCTGGATAGCATGCAGTTTCTATAGCCAAATCAAATCTGGGCATAATTAATCCTCAGTTACTAACTGTGCTTACATGGAGCAGATGTCTGGGTCGAAGCAGGAGAAGACGATGCGTCTTTTCCCGCCTTTCTGCAGAACACAGGACAGGACGACGTCGAGGAAGGTGTTCATGTTGAAGTAGGATGATAGGTTGCCGTCCCATGACCCGTCCTGTCAATTTAATGCATTCATCACATGATTATTATGAGAATGTTTTTATTTCATAATGAATTATACAATCAAAGTATCCTTTAAAATACAGTTTCCCCACTAAGTCCCATTTATTTAGCGATTTATTAAGTGATTATGCCATTGACCTTAGCCATACCCACCTTCATCTGGCAGATCCATTTAAGCTCAATGTTGAAGCCAACGTGCTCAGGAATAGCTTGGAAGATCTGTAGTAGAGGTATGAAGGATACTTATTAATTTTACTGTGATTCAGACATGACAAAAGTAAATTACCAATTATTTACTTAACAGGTATTTCACAGTGATTTGGCAGACAGTACCATCCAACATGGTAGGGAAGAGAATTCCTAGATTTGACTGTTTATCTATAAATATATGATCAAATGTCATATATATATATATAAATATATTGTGGAGGTAAGGCTCATACTCCTATTTAATAATCATGATCATCATAAAGTAATTTACCTGTGACAATGAGGGGAATGGCTGATGCTCATCGACTTCATCTTCATCGTCCAGCAGATCTGAACAACAAGCAAAACACATCGCTGTTACTGTACATCCCACAAATGATCAGCTGACCTACAGCACCATCCAGCACTCGTACATCACTTTGCCGTCACGCAAGCTGAGGCATACAAAGCAATCTTTAATCATTTAGTTTGTATGAGAATATATTTTAAACAAAAAAAAAACAAAATCAAAGCATGTGGCTTTTCAACATCTCATGCCACTTTAATTTTTTCCACGCAGACAGTGGTGATGCAATACAAACAGGAAAAACAGAAACTGATACCTTTGTCATCGTTTCCTTTTATCGCAGTGGCATGGGCAAGCTGTACAACAAGACAAAGCATACATGATGTGCACTATGATCAACACATTCTCATATTACAACACTTCCTGTTACTTCTTCCCCAGGTAATGCTTTCAGCAGAGGTGCGGGGTAGGCTGGAGTGGGATGGATGCAGTTGTTTGTGTCAGCTCCAACTTTTAATAGTGAATTGGTAGTAGTGGTACAAGTGGATATATTTTCTTTTTTTATGCCCAATTGTAATTTGTGGCAACTACCCAAACACTAATAACACTTTGTCCAATTCCTCCTCAGCCGGAAATGCTCCACTGGCTGAAGGAAGACACGGTTACTGTTACTAAGCAGTTCCCATAAATATTTTCATTATGTCATTTTATTTATTTGGAAGTTGCAAATTTCCTAACTGCAGATGAAGCACTAAACAGACATTCTGACAGCAGGAAAAGCACAGGTGAAGCTAATAATAACAAATGTCCACTTTCCTCTAAAGAACAATAAAGGTTTATTTCACTTTATTACTTTTAGATTAGATTAGATTCAACTTTATTGTCAATGTGCAGAGTACAGGTACAAAGCCAATGAAATGTAGTTAGCCTCTAACCAGAAGTGCATATTTACAGAGAGTGCAGAAGTTACAGTATAGTTTTGACCATCACGACAGGTTTTTACCTTCAGAAGCTGCAGCTGATCAAATGTCAAGTCTTTGACTGGCACCTCAATAAGCTCCAGAGAAGTCTTATCATTTTTCTGTCAAGTGGACAGAAGGAACTACATTAATTAAGCCGAAAGTAGAGACGTACATTTGTTTCTGCTTAACCGTTTTCTAAATATGTGTTAATCAAGTCACAGGCCTTTATGTTACCTTCTTGGTGGATATGCAGCATGTCAGATCATGGTACACGATGGGAACAGCGTCCTTGGAGAGATGCACATCAAACTCTACATAGGCAGCACCCTACAAGTACACAGTTGACACATGATTAAGGCAGAATTCATGTTGAAGGCAAACATTTATTCGCGATTTAATTATCTGCGTAACCTACATGCTTGGCAGCGCTTTTAAATGAGGCTATTGTGTTCTCCCTGACTCTGTGGTGCCTGTAAAAGACATGACAAAAAGTAATTTGTTGACAGGGAACAGATGCAGAAGTATTTACTTCACCCCTATTGACACACACCGTTGTGCTTTCAACATTAGTTTTGGTCTGCACTCTATGCATGTAAGTATTCTATCCATGTCAAAGACTGGTGTTCTCACTTGGCTGCGTGGGTGCTGCCAGCTCCTCTGTGACCCACATTCAGAGCACCTCTTTTTTTCCAGTACTTGGTGAAGGAGGAGCTCATGTCACACTGCAGCCCCTGGATGGGCCGGATCACCAGGTAGTCCACTAGAACAGAGCAAAAAAGTAGGTGCCATGAACACTGTGTGAATTGACAAGCAAGACTTTCAAACACAGGTCATGCAGTTCCCCCCCCCCTTCCTTTTGCATAGTCAGATAATCTTACCTCTGACTTTTCCGATGGTCTGTCTGGAATTTCGAGCCATTATGGGAAGTGTGGCTACGCCATTGTCCTTACCGATCTCCACAAAGGAGGACGAGAGGAGGCAAGCTATGCCCACGTGTCCGGGATGAGTGTCCCCCTGGACTACATGCTCACCCAGATCCTCCTGTAAACAACATCAATCCGATCATGATTCCTGATTTGTTCTTCCTTTTTCAATTGTTAATCAATAATACGAACTGTGTTGCTTATCATGACATGGGTTTATCAGAGGCAGTATTCCCATGAGTATTACCTCAAAGAACTCAAAGGTGAGCTCTAGATTGTCTGGGTCCATGGTGTGGACAATATACTCAGTCCACTGGGAGGGCTCCAATGCGTACCCACATTCAGGCTGCGAGTGGCGCGACTTATAGCCATTGGCACTGATCATGCTGATCTGCAGAGTGGTGGCCATCTTGTGCCAAGAGGAAGGACTGATCTCATCTTCCTCCTCTTCCTCAACGCCCTCTGTCAGCCTGATTCTGCAATGGTAGGCAAAAAAGCAACAACAACAATCAAGTTAAAAACACAGATAGGGTCATTTATTAAAAAAAAAAAAAGAGAATGCATCAAAACACGAACAAACGCTTAGGCTACATTGAACACATAACATGCAGACTGTTCGTGAAGCAGATGTGCCGCGGAATGTATCTTTTTAATGGCTACACCTGCAGCGAGTACCTGCAGCACATAAGCCGTATGGTTGTGAGTCACGGGCAAAACAAGACAGTGAACTTTCGTTTTGGGATTGTGTCTTCAGTTTTTAGACCCAGCACATCGCTGGGAAACTTAATATGGGCAGGTTAACATCTACAAGCTGCTGTAGGCTATGCAAGGGATAAAGTTACTAAGCAACCTCCAGCTAGTAATGGCAATATAAAGGCAGACACAGGGTGATCAAAACCCCAAAGGTTCCTGTACACCAGTAGTAAGAAAAGTGGTAAAAAATAAATAAAATACACACTGACCCATGTCGGTGTAAAAAGGCCGCCGCACACACCTTGTGTAAAAATTTTAATATAAGACTGGCCTATATTTTTTTTCTGTAGAGCAGAACGTTACGTCCAGTCAGTCTCGCGTGGCTTACAAGCTCAACCTTCTCTGGGTGGTATTAAACTGGACCTTGGTGGCAGCCCTACCTGAAGCGAGACTTCTTAAATTTCTTCTTAGTGATAGACACCGGCAACACCTTAGAATGGTGCAGACGCAGTCGAATCTCTGTCTGACACGTCAGCCACCCAGAGTCGACACAGTTCACCCCGTCTGTAAAAAGGGAGGGCACACAGATGGGAAGCATCCGATGACAATGTACATCCACTTTGTCTCCCACAGCTGCTGACCAGAGAACCTGGAGACCATTTGTTCTGCTGTAATGGATAATGGACCACTGCTCATAGAGCTTTTAGATGCTGTAAACCCACATAGGGCTATTAGGTAGGGAGTGCCTTA
The DNA here is from genome assembly GCA_036023855.1 of Gadopsis marmoratus. Lineage (NCBI taxonomy): Eukaryota > Metazoa > Chordata > Actinopteri > Centrarchiformes > Percichthyidae > Gadopsis > Gadopsis marmoratus. Next base: position 29,348 of record JAVQJF010117121.1, read on the forward strand.
AATATAGTTTTTGTGTGTGTGGTTAGTGGTGGCTTAAGAGTTTTTGATTTTTATCCAACTTACTGTGAATTCCAAATTGTCCATCATCAATATTCTGGTGTGTTGCTGCAATAAAACAAAGCGAATTAGAAACAGGTTTGCCCTGAATTTGACCTGCCTCAACTTCAAGAGAGCCGTCTGGGCAATAAAACACATTTGACTCCTAAAAAGAAAAAAAATCTTTACATGTCATCGAGGTTCACTTAGCGGGATATTTGTTAACTCAAAGAAAACCTTCAGAACTGAGGAGAAAAATTTGTATTCCTATTCTAGTGGGAAAGGCGTAGTAGGATGCTAAAAGAAGAAAAAAAAAAAACATGGATAGGGTGAAATGCTGGGGTCAAAAAGGACATCAAGCTGGGTGCAGACGTGGTTGCATGGTTCTTCTTATCAAGCTCATTTTGAATGAGCTTTGTCTGTGTCAGGCCAACACAATGGTGTTTTAACTATAGAGATCTGTAATATCTGGTCATGACATCTACTCCACTGCAGTGTTTATTCCAGCAATCATTGTCCCTGATGTTTGCCAAAGCATACGCACACTTCCAAATAAGGCAAGGCGCTCCAGTAAATTACAGACCGTGGTTGAAGAGGAAACACTGCAGTCAGGTAGCAGTTTGTTCACTTTGACAGACATGCTGCACAAAACAAACCAACTTCTTTGTTTTTGACCATCCCTGAAAGACTAACCCTCTTCTTCGGTGGGATTACAGTTGATGGTCAGCTGTTATGTATAGTGCCAGGGCAGGGAGTGGGAGTTCTACAGCAGGGTTTGAGTATGACACGCGTTACCAAACCCGGCCACACAGTGCAATGTTTTATTGTTGTTCTATACCTGTGGGGCGCATCGTGCGGGGCTGCTGATGGGTCTCCCACATATTGACTACCACTTGGCAGGGACCACCTGCACTCTGCAATTCCAATGTTTGGTACAATGTTAGGGTTTTCAAATCAGGTACATTGAACTACTTTTCCGTCTGGTCTCAAAGCCGACCTTTGGATCAGACCGTAACAAAGGAATTAGAGCTGGTATAGTCACCAATCCCAAGATAGGGCAGTCAGCCACCATGGGTTGAAATCTGAAAAGTGGATTTGTTAGTGAAGAAAAAATAAATTTCTTCAGTCACATTACATTAAGCTGCTTTCTTCATCTGTGAAAAAATCCATCATTAATTATGGCAATAATATATTTGTAGCATCACATTTAGCCCTGTGCAGTTTATATCATTAAATAGTCGAATAGTCTACAATTAGGAAAACATGGCCCATGAGATTAAAAACTATATATATATTTGCTGCTCATGTTTTCAGCGACGTCATATTCTTACTTTTCAAGCACGACTCAGACTGCATGAATAAATGGCCACACGGGGAAACGACAACCACTTTAACCTTTGATGAACTGATTAAAGCCAATGACAAGTTCCAGCTCCCGGGAACTTTGAGCCTGTTTGATGTACAAAGTGAGGCGTGTCACAAACAACACAGTACAAACACAGGGAAGTCGAGTCAGAACAGACTGGGGGGTTTTCTTTTGTCTCACACAATGTGAGCCCCACCCTTGACATATAAAATAAAATAAAAAAACACTGACACACTAGTACAATGAGAGAATATATGGAAATGTTTTTCAGAGAAGTGTCTTGACACATTTTCTGTCACTTTCTTGTCCAGGGAAATTGCATCCCTTGCATGTTTGGTTACATCTATATACGGAGGAGGCTTAACGTGACGCTGGCAGTTATGGCTATTCCACAACACTGATCTAAGGCTGTTTATAAGGGCAACACAGACGTAAGCAAGGTGATACACAAATCTTGTGAGTGACCCCAACTTAAAACTGTGGCAAATCTAGTGCTTTCTGACACACGTCTCCTCAAAATCAGTAGAACAAGCAAGCTAATAAAACCTGTTTCACCCCTTCCTGCTGATGAGCTGAAAGCTATCAAATGACAGGAAACCTGAAATCATCACATCACAAAACACGCAACAATACTTTTGACATTGTCTTTGAATTTACATGAACAGTCATCTTTTTAAGCAGTAACAGCCGAAAGATTATTTTTGACATCCACGAAGCTATTGCAGCTGTAGTTTTTAGACAGGAGAGAGACTGCTCACCTTCGACTCCAGAAAGAAGCCCTTGAAGTAGCGGTAGTTGGAGACGACTCCTCTAGGTACACTGACTGTCGTAGTCCACGTGTTTCTGTCAACATACACAAAACGGTCAAATAAAGCAGACCACCTCCTGCATGTCACCTGGTAGAGGAAACACCACACACGGACACATTTTAACCAGCGTGTTTTCAATGAGCGAGGCATCACGCGTGAGGTGGAACTTACCCATCATTCCCATCAGGGTGCAGGGTTACAGCCTTTTGATGGCTCCAGCTTCCCAGGGCTTCACAGCTACCAACAACTACCATCACCTCCCCTAGAAATGATCACATTGGCCTGTTACCTGATGTACCTTTAACAAAAATGTTAATAAAAATAAATAAATAAATAAATAAGAACATGACTACCTAAATGTAAACACGCCTGAGATGTGCACCTTACACATGAAATGCTGGCATGTTTACATCCCTGGGCTTTGGATTTCTACAGTCCCAACCCTAACTAAGCTGAACATACTTCTATTCATTATTTCATTGTCTGGGCACAGATAGATATGATCCTGTGGCAATATTCACATGAAGATCCCGCTGAGCCCGTGTTTACCTGGTGATGTGTCCCCTCTGACAGCAAAAGTCACCTGAGTGGTCTCCATGTTGGCCGCAGGCACAGAGACGGACTGGCCGCAGGAACACGCTGAAAACGGCAACAGCGGTCTTTAATTCGTTAAGCGGCTGTCAATAACACAAGTTAAGCAACACACGGAAGTACAGCGGAGCCAAGTGTGACCACTGGCGGCTTTGACAACAACGACCTCGCTTGGAAAAAAGGCAACTCATCCTAATGGTTTCTGATTAAAAGTAGCTAACAACCGAAGTTGGTCCGCAAACGTTAGCGAGCTAACGCCCGCAACACTGCTACACAACACGGTCAAAACTGCGGAGGAGGAGACCATGGTCATAACCGCTACCTTTGTGTTTTTTGGCAGCTATGTGGCTCATGGAAGTCTCGGAAATGGGAGAGTTCACAATGTTCAAGACTCGCCGGTCCCACAGAGAGCCGTCGGTTTGAGCGGAAGCCGGTCCACCGCTACTCACCGCTACTCACCGCTGCCCGATATTACGCTTAACAGAGAAGCCTGTACATAAATAACGTCTGGCGCAACTTGGAGATTAGAAAGTGGCTAAAGTTCCGGAATCATACAGACATAATCGCATCAAGAGTATCTAACGTTCCACAGCCTGGCCATGATAGCCGGCCACTCGAGCGGTTTAGCTAACAACAAACGCGGGCGAGCGCGTCAAGTTCTGCAAAATTAAAAATGAGACTTCCGGCAAATACTTTCAAAGTAAAATATGTATTGACCAGCATTCTTCAGTAACTAATTGAAGGAATAATTTGGACAAAACAACAAGGCAGCTGGGGATTGAAATTCTTCATATGATTTATATAAATCGCCATAAACTAACATAACATGATGTATGATGGAGGAGACTCCAATGTATTTTCAAATACATTACTGTAACTTACACAACAACGAGTTCGGCTCACATATTGTTACTGTTGGGTTGCTTGCTTTTACATTACAGAAATATTTCCCTGATTATAGCATATGAAGTTGACAGTGGACACTGGGCATTAAGGTGCCTTTGAGCAAGACACTGAAACCCTGCTTGTGTGTGTGTGTGTGTGTGTGTGTGTGTGTGTTCTTGTTTGTATTTAAGGCCTATGTGTGTAAAATTGAGTGAAAATATTGAATTGAAACATTTCATAGTGTGAGCATTTCATTCAATAGCTCGCAATTTGTAAAAGTTCTCCACTGCTGTGGATTTGAAACAAGGATTTAAAACATACATTTAAAACATTTGGGATAGCTTGCTATGCTTACTGGGATATTACACAAGGCTGATAGTTGATAGACTGGGGTTTTTTTTATTTTTATTTGACTATTTCAATATTCTATAAAGAAATCTGCACTCTGATACAATACTTCAGATGTTGTATTTGGCACTTTTACTTTGAATTTGCCGTTTCCTTGTGTCGCGTTGTGTTCTCTCTCTCTGGCTGCTTGACAAAACAGGTTCATACCGCCCTGCTCCGGATCTGCGGTCCGACTGTCACATTCTGCTGCAGTAACATTCAACACGAAGGGAAAATTGCACATTTTTCAAATATCGTGCGGCCACAAGACGTGAGAGTTATAAGTAAATTATAGTTATAAAGGTGCATTTTGTTATTATTTACGACCAAATGGAGTCTGACATAATAAGATGATTGCGAAATAAGAAGCGTGCTTCATTGTGTAGGAGGGGCAGGGGCGTCGCTGGGGGGGGCTAAACCTGGATGATGATGATGTTTAGAAATGAATTTGTTTATAAAACAACAATGTAATACAAAATCATGTGTGATGAAAAATTTAAACACATAATCAGCGCAGGCATCTTTAACCAACCATCCCATTTGACCCCCCCCCCCATCATGCTTGTGGTTTGGTTAATTTCCCAGGAGCGTTAAGTTCAATATTGCCTTATGAGATGACACAGACACCTGAACACTTTTTAGACACCTTTGTGAGACAGGCACTAGCTAGGCAGCTAAGTACAGTTGTGCGTTGTATATTTCTGCAAAATAGCAATTGGGCTGCTGTTGCCTGCTGGCAAATGTAGACAAGACGGACAAAATATCCATGGCAACAAGAGACACTGAAACTACACGAGCCATGGTAAAGTGGCTGCGTCCGAAATCACTCCCTTGCACCCTCTTTCACTATTCCCTACATAATAAACAGTCAAAAGTTTCTGATGAGAACATTCCATTCAAAATTCCATAAATTCACCAGGATCTCAAATATTACGGTATCATGCATGATGGTATGCATGACTCAAATGGCTGATCTGATGACTGCAGAGATTGGTGGACTTTATTGAGCAACAGTACAAAGGTTTATAGAATAACTGACAGTGATAGAGCAAGCTAACTGGCAGACCTTTCAAGGTAATATGGCTGGAGATGTATGGCATTACATTATCTGATGGAGTATCTCTGCATCCGTCAGACCTCCATTAATCTTCTTGGGGAGAAAGTGGTGGTGGTGGTGGAAGGACGTTCTCACCCCTCATTCAGGTTGAGGCTTCAGGCAGGGGCTGGAGGAGGACGTAAATGGAGGTTTGACCTGCATCTGTCTGCCGGACTCTGAAAGATGAGGCCATTGTTGCATTAATCAACATTATACATGTATTTCATACTGTGCATTTTCGATTCTGAGCCTCTTACACGTTCTTTGCATAGTCTGTGGATCTGACTGACAACCAAAGTTTAGCCTGTAGCCCCCTCCAGTGTTCAAATCAAAATAATACACTGTGCCATAGATGGGTAAGAAGGGAACAAACATTGCATTATAAGGGAAAGTAAATCACACTTTTCCAGAAAATTCACCGCCACGGACTCCTCTGACATGCAATAGGCCTTTTATAAGAACCCTACATACATGGAAACAAAGCAGTGATTCCTTTGATGAATCATGGATTACTGAGTCCCTCTTGTTTAGGATAAGGCCAACACTGCAGAGTGCTAGTGAGTACAATGAGAATGATGAGAGTGAGGACTTGATGAAAGAGCAAAGGAAACAGAGAGAAATCGTGATGAGTGAAGAGAGACTGCAGCATTATGAATATTTCAGGCTACTTCCCAGCAGTGCTTTCATTACAGCTGACTTTTACCTTCCAACCTTCCAATTCATTCCAAACTACATCTGCAGTTTTCTGTATACATGTCTCTGTCACTGTAACACGTTCATTATGGCGTAAATGTCCTCGGGGGCTGGAGCAAAATGAACAGAATTAGAAGAATTATGCCACTTGACTAAACAAATTGTACTAAATTATTGTCAGTGCAAAATGGATCAAATACAAAATACCATACATTTGCTTTTTATCTTTGTATATGTGAAAAATCACACACACATGGTTCAATTGTAATTGATATATTCTATAAACATGATGTACTTTAGCTGACTAGGCTGGAAGTCTACAACATTCAGTATCTCTCATTGACACAACAGTGGTGAGGGAGGTAACAGCCCGCAACACTGATCACATGGTTGGAGTCTTATAGGTTTGTTTTAGTGCATTTCAGTTTATTGATGTGGAATCCCAATATTAATATAGTAAACATAAGTTCAAATACCAAGTTAAAAACTAGATAAAATGCTGATTAATTTAAAACGTGAATGAAAAGAAATAATAGGTCCACACATGAATAATGTTAAATACAAAAATGTAATGTGTATGGAAATGTATGTAATGAAGGAGGGAAACATATTCTACAAAAACAAATAACTACAATAAGAGAATAATTGATAATGTAAGAAGCACTGAAGGCAAAAATACAGAAGTTACACCCTGGATCAAATTTATTGTCAGAAATACCTTTTACTACTTTACTATGCTAAAGTGAAATTGTACATACAATGAGTATGGCATATGTGCTCCCTATGTCCACAAATCTAGGCAAATAAAATTATATGTCCAAAACAGAAGTAGACATTCACAGAATAGCTCTTTTTTGTGTTGAGGTAGTTACATTAGAAGGCACAGCAACCAAAAAAGTGCAAAAGAAATTTAAAAAATAACAATAATGGCCACACCTCCAGTAAAACAATAATATCAAGGTTGGTGGTCAGTGTCTGGGTTTCCTTTTACACGTTGGGTTTATGAGTCGGATTTTCCTCAGCCAGGGAATAGTCACAATCTTTTTATCTGGATTGTAATAATATGCGCGAGTACAGCCAGTGCTTCCAAAACAACTCATGACTCAAGTGTCTGAGAAGTTATTTTTTCCGCAGCTTTCGCCGAGAGAAATTGAGACCATACAGGCTTTATCCGATAATTCCTTTGTTGATCCTATAAATACAGTGCAAGGGCATGTATGTATGTATTTCTGGACTTGAATGAGTGAGGGAGGGGGGGGGGGTGTTACTGTACGTCTTGCTCAGATCGATGTTAATTGTGAAAGCTGCTACACCTTAGTGTGCTGATTCATCCAGTATATCTCAGGAAATGAACAGACCTGCCACTAGAAGAGCCTGAGTAGTAACCGGACTTGTGTTATAATAATATACCATTGTTACTGTCACAGGTTGGTTTCGTGCTGAACACCAAGTTTTCTCCAACATATTGCCAGAACTCTTGACTAAATACGAATATATGAACATCCCCAGAATGTGTGCAAAATGGATACACACTTCTCACTGATGTATTAGCATTTTTTTTTTTGGCTTGGTAAAAGATTTCATTCTCCTTGAAGTAATTGCCTTCAGGGCTTTGAGTTCAAATCTACAGTGTATTTTCCTCTCCAGTGATGCTTAAATAGATTTGCTAAGAATAGAAAAATAGCAGTTAATATTGGAATTCCAGCCCACAAAGCCGTGAAGTAATATGAAGCCACTACAGCACCTATCCGTGCAGATTACAGTTTCCAAATAAAAATCGGTCACATGAATGAGTGCGGGCACCGTAAATGAGATCAGCTGAAATATATTTACTTATGTATGCATTCACTGGATATTCTTTATTTACCCTGCTTGTGTCTGAATGAATGAATCAGCCCGAGTGTTGAGAGCAGACATCGTCCATCATTATGATCCCCAAATGCACAATCTCTCCCTCTCTCTCTCTCTCTCTTTCTCTCTCTCTCTCATTTTTACTGTGGGTTTCTCGCCCTGCAACTCCTAACTCTGTTTGTGGTAATATTTCTGTCAAAAAGATGAACTTGGCATTTGAGAGCTATCAGGGGCCTACAATCGATCTCATGAAGTGCCTGAAAGCTAGGAGGACAGATGATGTAATGTTGATTTCAAAAAGGGGTATAAAAGCAATCCCTCAAGGCTGCAGTCTCAGAAAGAAAAGGAAATATGGTGCTGATAAATTTGATGCCTTCCCTGATGAGCAGAGAATTGCTGAGTTATCGTAATCATTTCCCACTGAAATGCAGATCGCTGGCACAGAGTTACATAAAACCCTACTGTGAAATCCCTGCGCAAAATCTCTTTCCAGAACGCCAACATACAAAATTCAATATTTTGTAATGTGTTCTCAGTGAGGTACAAATAAGACATCCAAAGAAAAGGTGAGATTTTAAAAGTGCACATTAGACTTCTGCTATTGTACCATCCTGAAATAACATTGGGGTCTGGCGGGGTGGGGACTGATGGCTCCACAGATCAAAGCATTACACCATATCCCACCTGCCTGTCAGAGCTGGTAAGACAGAGGAAATGAATGCAGAGACAAAGAGATGAAGGCATGGAAGGCAACAAGAAAGACTGAGAAGACGTGTTATCTCTGTTTGCTTTTGCAACACAATAACAGCTGGAGGGTTACTGCTGTGGGTTGTTTAAGCAGCCTCCTAGATCAGTGTGCAGATAGGGCTGTGTGATAATACATTTATCCATGGGCTAAATGTAATTTCCTTTGAGAGAGAAGAATGAAGGGTGAGTTTTTGGAAGAATTCTGAGAAAATGGAGGAACACAGTAACACTTTGATCGTTTAGCATTTCACTTGTAATTGGTGTTGACAGAATGTGAGGGCTGCAGTTCACAGGTTCAGTTAATGAAAATGTGGTTTGCACATTAAAGTTACACCCACAGCTGGCAGCTTTGCTACATACATGTAGGAGAGTAAACATGGATAAACTTACTGCAATTGCAATATTTAAGTGGAAAAACCTTTTGTATGCACATGAAGAACATTTAACAAACAAAAGCGGAGCGAGTGACCAGAATTGCATTCTGCATTTATGTTGTTTTTTTTTAGCTTATTGATATCCACAGTAACTCACAATAATTGCAACTGATGAATAAATAACAAAATAGCAATCAATCAGTAATAGACAGTGTAAAGATCCCTGACAGTATTTCTGGAACCCTTGTTGGATAAGAAACAGCAGTGCAACCGAAAAAAGAGAGGCAGATACACGATTTTTATGCTTTTATTTCATTACACCACCTCTGCTTCAGGCCTTATAGAGCAAACTCATCAATGACGTGACATGTTGTTGTCCTCAGACCTGTCCTGAGTTCTGTGGCCCTCTTGTGGGCAGAAAGGGACCTAACGAACCCAAGATTGGGATGAGAGGCAAGAAGTTATGCCAAAGGGGAGGTCATACACCTCTTCAATTCCCAAGCTGCTGCTAGAGTCCTCAAGATGTGCTTTGTCCCAGGCTAAGAGACCACGCTCACGTCTGGTCCCTGAGACAGAAAGACCATTAGAAGAGAGCTGTACACCTTTCTTTAAAATAACACACGCAAAGTTTACATTCACAAAATAGAAAATATGTGATTTGCACAATGATTAGATATTAGTAGAGGAACAATACGATGGAAACAAACATGCCCAGAAGCTACATGGAACTGCTGTAAGGCTGCCGTGTGCATTCAATGCAATTTGATTCCATAACAACCTTCCACTTCCACTTACCAGGAATTGTGTTATCTAGGAAGAAGCCAAGAAACCCTCCTACAAACATATGGGTGGTCAACAACATGTGTAAGAGTTGGTCTACCTCTGTAACACCTGAGGACCAGAGAGAAAAAATATTGGTGCAATATATTCAAAACACCGTAAGATTGATACATGCATCACTTGTTGTTCTAATCAAGTTAGAAGACTGAATGCACAGTCAGCTCAGTTTATAGTTTCATGTCGGCTAGTAGTAGCTGAAGTGTATGCTGTTAAAAAGTAATCAGATTTCCTAGTAGATTATACCTGTTTTGAAGAAATCAGGATTCTTCATTATCCAGTTGGGAATGATGAGTGCAGCAAACATGGAAAACCTGAAAAAAAAATATATATATTCCTGGAGGAATTCATGTCTGCGGACTGTAAAAGTGTGTACTAGATGGACATTTTTGGTTTTGTTTTTATTGTTAATTAATGCATATATTTTTGCAATTAAGGTTAGACAAAATTGTATGTCCAAAAATGTGCACAATAATGGGTGAGAGACTTTCTTCTACAAGGTAACAAGACTAGAGTCTACAGACATGCTAGAAGCTCTGTAAGGCAGTACTAAGGCACAGCAGTGCTTTGAACTAAATGGTAACATGCTCACAATGACAATGTTAACAATGCTGATGTTAAGCAGGTAGTCTGTTATCTCAGTTCACCGTGTCAGTATGCTAACGTTAGCTAAATTAACACTGATTTAGAGTTGTCAGACAAATGTAAGTTCGTGTATTCACCCCCTTTTAGCTATGTTTTGGTCTCCACCAGCTCCTGAGAAAGAATATCTGGGTCTTTAGATGCTAGTTTTATTGAATTTCTATTCTAGTAAAATGTATTTCTAACATTGTCTGTCCCTCCTCTGGTGCTGGGCAGGTAGCAAACAACAGCAGGTTTACCAGAGCTCTTTTTTTTTTGCTGAAAACTGTTTGAAAATGAGTTAATAAAGTGAATGTGGTGTAAAAAAAGAACACTGCATGGCGCTGCAGTTGGGTGATAAGTCTCTGTGAGTTCTGTTTGTCTTCATTTGTCCTCTGGCCTCTTCAGCTTGTCCCAAACTTTTTTACATTAAATTGAGTCATTTAATTCATAGTTAATATTAATTTGAACATTAGTGGAGCTTTAAGACTGTTTCCATGAAATACTGTAATTGAAGTGTGAGTATAAGAAAGCAAAAGCAGTACCGTGTGTACAATTCTTCAACTTTTCAGGGGCTCAAAGAGTTCAACTCAATTATCTTGCCAGTCTTTTCTTACAGGGTGTTGAGTGGTGGACCGAACTAGCGCCATCATTCTCACCTGACACCGAAGGTGACCTGCAGAAGGGTGCACAGGCCACAGACAAAGAAAATGGTATTAATGAGGCGACTCCGGGTCAGGCTGTCGTGCTGCAAACATAGCCCCTCGGAGAGAGTGAGTGGGATGGAGATGATCCCACCGAATGCTGTCAGGTAATGCTGCACAGTAGAGGAACAGTGATGAGAATGACGAACTGATGCTACTGACACCACTGCAAACACCGAACACAGTCAGAATTCTGGTCTATGCCACATACACTATGTCGACGTCTTTCTCCGGGTTGATACAAGGCAAAAGAGGGATTGCATTTACAATCACTGACAGCTGCAGTATACAGTATACTGTATTTTGGCAATGTTACAATGTTTACATGCTGAAAGAAATAAAGGTTTTAACATAATTGTATTGCCCCAACTGCCATGTGGGTTAAACAGTGCCAACAATCATTTCCCAAGGCATTCAAAGAGATTTGCCACAACTTCGAACAACAAATCGTAACACAGGTAGAATTACACCCACCTGAATGGCCAGGAGAATACATAGGTACCAGGCGGGAACTTCAGTCACACAATAGGTTGGTTTATTTCTGTCTTCTTCTGCTATACAGCTGCTCCCCCATGTCTTTCCCTCCTTTCCTCTGGGCTGATCATTGATTTGTTCATCCATTTGCAGCACCATGTACAAAAACAGACATAATAAATATATAAGCAGCAATAATAAAAGCTCACCTGGAGACGTACCAATATAATATGTTGTTCTCAGGCGATTTCTTTAATGGCTGCTACACATCTACAATTAATCTTATATTCAAAGCATTTTGGATATTTAAGTGCAGTGAAAGTGACAGGCATTTCAGGTAGATGGACATCAGAGACCAAAGACAGGCATCTCTGTTGTTGTGTTTCTGTATTGGTTGCAAATATGGAAAGTTATAAAGTAAATAAGCTGAAGATTTTAAAACTTTATGGATCTAATCAAAACATAATAAAATGTTTGAGCTGTGTGGGCCCTCCCTGTGCAAGGGCTGCGTGAGGTTAGAAAGAATTTCAGCAAAGGTTGCGCAACTTTGAACCTAAATTACTCCCACTTGTCCGAACCCTTACCCGCTGTGTAGCAGGATCAACCAGAACTCAGTGTAGTGCAAGCCATACTATTTAACAATATATGAAATCAAAAGCAGTGTTTCATCTAAACGCTCACAGGTGCGTAATGATGCTGACCACATTTAGAAATTATACTTAAAACATATGACATATGATATACAATATATGGACAAAAGTATTGGGCCACCTACACATTACACCTACAGGAGCTTTAACGACATTCCATTCCAAATTCATAGGCATTAATATGAAGTTGGTCCCCCCTTTGCAGCGATAACAGCTTCTACCCTTCTGGGAAGGCTTTCTACAAGATTTTGGAGTGTTTCTGTGGGAATATCTTGTGAAAGCAATTAAAGGGCAGCAACAGGTTCAATTGAAGTGCCTCTCCTATTCACTTGTCTTTGCGTACCAGTGTGGTGTTTGATGCCAGGTCATGATAACCCAGACTCACTTACTCCTCTCAGGCTCATGTCTGCAAAATCCATTACAAGGATGTGCACAATATGTCCCCTATTCTCATGGAGTTTAATTAATAACACTAGTAGAAACAATATCGCAGGATAAAACCAGGTCAAACTGACCACAAAGTAATGAGGAAGTAATTGAAACAGGGCATTAGCATTCAACAGCAACACAGGCCATAACTGTTCCCAAAGCAGTTTGGTACAGATTGGTATGTTTGTGACCAGGCCGTTTAATCTTTCATGTGTTGAGTTTAGAGATCCAGCCAATGTGTGAGGAGATCGTCTCAACATTTGTTTTCTGGATTGAATTCTTACTCAGCTCTCTCCTCATTAAACACAGAAATGTACTCCTTAAGGAGGTATTTTGTGTTTATTTAGGGTGCAAATCATCTATCAGGTAACTTGCTCCTCGTAATGCAAACTGTACATGAAAAACCAATCCTGTCACAAGTGGCGCTGTGCTTATAAGTGACGAAGATTCGTGTTGGAGAGTCTTCACATCGCTTTGCAGAATCTGTTCAGGCTAATTGTGACACATTCTGGCAGGGAAAGGTAGGATGCAGAGATGTAAACACAGGGGTTTGAAAGCAGCAAAGAACATTCAGTCAGCAGACGTCACAGCACATAAAGTATTTGTTCATCCAGCAACAAGCCATTGTCTCTCAGTCGAGCCTGAGGGAACAAGTAGTAAAAGACTCCAAATCTTCTTGGAAGCTTGTTGTGGCAACACACTGCGCTGCAGCATACACTGTAGCCAATATATCTTTTCATCCTTGTGTCAGATATTTAGTGCAGCATGCTTCTTGCTGAAAACACATTTGGACAACATGTTAACTACACCCAGTCAAAAGGTTGCATGAGTAAACCTTAAATGCGTGTCCTGCAGAGAGTAGCTCTTAAAAACAGGTTTTAAAAGGGTGTATCCACTGTTTACGGCACTCAGCAGGGAGGTTACACTGTTGTTCTATTATCAAAGACCTCATGGTATTTTAAGGCAATGCTGTCACTCCTCATCTACCACTGTAGGAATGATAGTGAGCAGTGAGACATTCATGTGTTGCCTCAGACAGAGACCGACGCTGCCTGACGAGGATGTGCAAGTTTTACATCAAACATGCACGTGTTTCTTGCCCAAACTCCTCCGGCTGAGTAAAATCAGATTAGTGGCTGAATGGTGAACACTTGTCTCCAGCAAAGGGCCCAGACCATTTCAGAGTAAACAAGTGCCAGCACCAATCCATTCAAATGTGAAGTCCGGGTGAGACAAAAGCACACACTTTGTTCCCAAACCGCCAGTGATCTTGTTGCCATTGCGAGTGTCCTTGCAGAGAGGCCGGCTCAGTGCTATTGATTTAGACAAGAAACTTCCTCCCTAGACTTTCCTTACAAAAAGCAACATATGATCTTTGAATTTTATGAGTGTATTTTTCACATTTGGGTGATTTTGTAAGGGAACACAAACGGAAAGTATCACAAACTGAGGCGGCATCACTCATGTGCCCCAAATGTTTAGCCAGCAAACACAACACACACGTTTGCTTCCTCTGTTAAATAAGTGTGACAGGTATTTACAGATGCCACATGCATACAGAACAATTGGATATATGTGGATGTGTTTTTCGAATAAAGAGACTTTGAAAACACATTGAATTAAACAAATCTTAAGTGTTTAAATGTGAGCTGCTGTTGGCATAATGCGATTTGCTATTTAAATCGTGCACAAAGGTTACCTTTCAAACCAAAAGAACCAGATGTCACTGAGAAGTTGTTCTTGAGGCTCAGTCTCAGTGACAACCTTTACATTTTTTAACCCGAGGAAGACTTTGCACTAAATAATCCAGTTTCTCTCTGTGTGCTGTCTCAACCCTGACTCCATACCGCTTGATGCTATCACCCCTGTGAACAATGCTTAACATCAGTGTCAATTTAACCAAAGACACAAAGGTCACAGCGGGCAAGATGCTTCAAGGCAGCATCAATCATCTATAATACCATGTCAATACATCACTCTGTCTATTGTATACCAGGGAGCCGTGACAAAAGCTATAAATTACTCTTCCTTTGGATATACATTTTGGGATATACATACTGTTTTATATAAAAACAACTACGTTTCCTGCAGAGAAACAAATTACACCACTAACAGTATTGACACAACTTCTGCAACCTCACTAGCCATCGTAAGGAAATAAAGTTATTCCTGCAGGTATTTTGGATTAAGTACTTAATCCATAATTGCAGTGCTAATTATGCAACGTGAGATATTCCCCAGTGTGGAAACAGAGGGCCAAACAAACCAAGACCGCTTGAATGATTACTAGTAAATTGGAGTTCTGCAGTACACCATGTCTTGGGTGTCTTTCCTTGGCTGCAATTAGTGGGGAAAAATCAATGACATGAAAAGCCTGTGCTAGATTGTGATTCAAGGGAGCTATTTAAAAACGGTGTCTCAAACTCGAATAGACACAGGCAGGCACACTGAGCAGTCAGAACGTTGCTATAAAAAAGTGCATTTTGACTTACCCGAAAGCTATAGGTTTCCAATAAAGTCTGATTTTAAAAAACAATATAATTTCTGCCCGTGTTTATTGTGCCTTTGAAGAACCAACAAATTGAAGAAGTCTTCTCTCTAGTGAGCTTTTCCATGTGACATATTGAAGTCATATTGTCGTAGTGCTGCTAAGACAACTGCAGTAACTCTTTCTGCTTACGAACACACAGGGAAGACGGAAAGAAAAGACCTGAAAGCTCTGACTTGCATCCTTTAAAATGGTCTCTCATCCAACAAGCATTACATCCTTGGCTTTGTGGTTTGTTTAGATTCTTCAAATACGTCTACATGCAATCTGCCATCAATATGCAAAACAACAAGATCACACACATATACAGTTCAAAGCAAAGTAATTATAGTTTTAGAATTCAATTGTCAGCTTGGCCTCACAAGTTAATAAACTGTTTCATGGCCCCTGTGGAAGATTCGTATAGATCTTCTTGTTCTTCCTCACAATTGTGCATCTGCTCAGCTGACAGAGATGTGTAATAGGGCTAGTTTGCATTTACACATCAAAATCAATACTCATGATGAAAAACCAGGAGAGGAAAGCATATGCAACGATACTGGCCCATTAAAATTTCATTCACTGCAGATGTTCAGTACAAAAGGCTTGTACACATCCTCAGTTGTGTGGTGGCCAATCTTTTGTTGTGTTCAGGGTGATGAAATATGAATGAGCAGAAGCCATAGCAATAATTTGAGAAAGAGCGGCTTTGTGTCTGAAAATAATTATGAAAATGAATGTTACACTACTATACTAGTTTAGAACATATACTTTAACAGCAATTTGAACCATGTATCTTTCTTCCAGATTAAGATTATGATAAAGAGGCTTTGATTATTTCACACCAGAGATTTATGTACTTCTGTTTTTGTGCTTCCTTTTCAGGCTGGTATGAAGTGGGCGGGACTCATTTGGGGAAAGGCGACATCATGATTTACACGCACCAATCAGAAACTTTTGAATCAAGATATGATGACAGTTGTGGGGTTGATTGCTTGCATTGTGAGCACTGCCAATTAATTAATTAAATCTGATCTGTGTTTTTGAGCATTGAACTCATAACTCTTAAATAACTATGTTTCTTACCCAACTTTAACTTTTTTTTTGCTTATTTAGTCATGAATATATAGAAATACTTCAGATTTAATACCCAGTTGTCAGGGGCTTTTATACAGGGCAGCATGTCAAAATGCAGAAAAACAGAGATTATTATGCTGTCTCACTGCACAGCTATGCACACAGTCACAGAGAAGAAGACGAATCTATTTTTCAGGTTCAGACTCAGAAGATTTTGTCTCACTTATCAGAGAGTACAGTAAATCACCTTTAGCTCAATTACAGCTTGACGTTATATATATTTAATTGTAGCATATTTGTTAAATGCATTTTCTACTTCTATTGACATAAGCCTTCAGTGTATCATCACGAGAGGGACTTCATACAGCATATTTTATTCAAAAAGTTGCATACAAATCAGAGTATTACTACCATCGTGAGAGTTAAGGCAAGGACTTTCTAGAAAAAATGGAAGTGAAAATAGTTTCACCTCTGAGATAGAGTTTTTACTACTAGCATAAATTTCCAGTAACCAAAGGGCCCTTAGCCAAAATGAACATTAATTTTAACATACATGGGAGAGATAGCCAGCAAGTTACACATATCTTATATACAAAAACTGTCTGAAATGAAGACAACCGAATAAAGCAAAACCTAATATGACCCGAATGAAATAGAAAAATTGCAAAAACAAGATAAACATGGAACCACGTATAGCAACGATTGTGCATATTTATCATGAGAGATAAATTACACCCTTTTGGAGGCCATTATATGGACGTTTCCTTGAAAATAGGATACAATCAGTTGAAGATAATTTAACCTCCAGAACAAAACGTGTATTTTACACGTTCCAGTTAATTCACACAAACCAATCCATACTGTGTGTTAAACTCTGGTGATATTATTTAGGCTGCTTGGGATATTTTCCAGCTGTGCCCACTGCACTGAGCAGTGTTGAAGTTGCGTCATCCATAAACCTGTGACTGCCATTAGCACATTTCAGTAAACAGCTAACCATATTAAAGATGTGCTGCTGATCTTGCAGTACTGTAAGTGCTGCTGGTGTTACATCCTTCAGCAGTCAAGCCCGGACGCCTTCTGGCTAGATGTTGACATCTTCCGTGACTCAGGCGCGGGCTGTCAAAATGTCAGTCAGTGTGATGATATCGTCTGGAATTGATTTTATTCTGAATATGGAGCTGTTGCAGAGGTAGGGAATGTGATCATGTAATCAAAGACTGACCCTTTAGTTTGCACCAAAAACCTCTTATTATACCATTTCTGACTGCACTGTGACCACACCCCCAGGAGAGGCAGTTTTGAAGCAGTTAACAGTGCAATAAGTACCACACACAGTCACCTCAGCAGCTAGCGTAACTGGCTTAATGGCCGTTATTCTTCCGAGAATAATATTCTTTCAGAGTTGTCACAATATTCATGAAGACTGGCCTGCTCTGCCCCATTCATAATTTAGTCAGATTTAGCCTTACCCAGTTGTACTCGTTGTACTTTTCACCCCAAAAACCACATTAGGCTCTCCACTTTCACTCATATTACTGAAATTAAATTATTTCACTAACACTCAGTCTGCATTAATAAAAAATAAAAAAAAGATTAATTTCAGGTTCTGTCCAGGATTTTTCATTATGGAGATGAAACATAATCTATTTTACAACATAAAGAAGCAATAGGAGCCAGAGTATTTCAGAAGGAAATCTGACATTAAGGATTAATGTATAAACCTTAGCCCTCACCTGCTTGTCAGGTAATGAGGACGATTGCAATACTGTGTTACACAATAAATCAGAGCTGAATACTCTTTGTGCATCACTTCAATCTTGAGAAGGTCTTCTGGGTCCTATTGAGTGTCGTATTGAGAAATCACCCTGCTGCTACAATAGTGATGCTAATAGCAGTACAGTTTGTTAACTAGAGTAAAAGTCTTTCATCCTGTTTGATGAATGCCTAAATAACCAAGCCGCTCCACAATGATACCTGCATGGATTATTTGGAACCTCACTTTCCATTGTATGCTGCCTAGTCCTCTTTCCTGTCCAACACTACTTTCACCAACAGCAATAACCTGCCAGGGAAGCTTTTCTACAGTGTTGTTCAAGTATTCAACAACTAATGTATGGAGTTGGAACTGGGCAAAGACAAAAGCTCCAGGCGTATTATGCATCAACTGGTGTTTGCTAATTTAATTGAAAACGTGCACTATGCTGCACTAAAGCACAATATCAACTGACATGATAATTATTTTATGTCCTGCTTTGTAATTTGATCTTGACGCCATGTCTTGAAGAGTGTCAACAAAATAAAGACAAAAAATAGACAACAGAGCTGCTTTAAAGTCCTTTTACCTAAGAAAGTTTGCTTTTTTGTGCAAATTTGCACGCCATTTCAATGATATGTGTGCTATCAGACTGTCATATTAGTTAGCTATTTCGTTATATATCAAGATGATATCATGTTTCAAGTTAGGGATGGATGGATGTGTGCTAATTAGTGACAACTTGGCTTTAGATCTGACATGGGATTGTGCTACAAGACTAATAATAAGTGACTCCCCAAAAGAAAAAGAAAACGGCCCCCTTTTCAACATAATGTCAGACAATAATGATACATTAACCAGATGGATATTAGCAAAAGCAAGTGCATTTGACCACTGATGACGATGCACAGGCCCCCTATTGTTCTTTGGATATCATCAAAGTCTCTCAGTAGTTTTGAGCCAAACATAAAGCTTGTCCCCACCGAAGATCAAAGCCCAGCCGAGGCTTTCATGCGGCGCATTGCGTTGTGCTCGTCGTGAGCCACTCGCCTTTTGTCCATGCATGTAAATGGCCGTGATGAAAGGGGTGGTGCTGCTGCAGACAGGGACCGAGCTGAGTCGTGCTCACAGAGCCTGTCTGAATGCATCGAGCTTTGCCTCTCGAATCCCCCCTTCGCTGCCTGTGAGTGCCTTTATCTTCATGGCTCACTAAAATATTAATCAGGCCTGCAGCAACAGCAGTAAGGGCGACAAAATCACATACACAGGATCACATGTGAGTTCACGCGCATTGTTCAGAGCATGGGACTTGTATAATTCAGTGCTTTTGATATCTAGTGGCTGGATGGCTCGCTGTGGAGTACTGAGCCTCAGTCACAGACATGAATTCCTCCCCAGGGACGGCAGAGGAAACTGCAGACCACTGTTACACTGCCGCTGCTGCTTACTATAAGGAAAACATGTGAAATTGAAAATCTATCCGTCGCACAAAGGACTGGGTTCAGTGGCTGCTTTGGATCAGCACATAATGCTTAGATGTACAACACACTGTCTGACGTTACAGTTTTATGCTCTGACCAGTAATTATTTCTGTTTCCACGATGGAGCCTGTCTGCAGTAACAAAGATAGATGTAACCAGTAACCAGGCATGTAGGCATGAGAACCGCTGGCAAGAGAGCAGATTTATGGAGCACAATATTGCTTTTGTGCTTGCAGCTGTTGCAGTTTCTACATTTATGGGTTCCATGACATGATTGAATTTGGCCTTTATGTACTTTGCCATACATAAAGGTCAATGCTTGTTGTGTCAACATCCCATGTACACATTTTCTATCTGCACTTTTAAGCATCTACAGAGGCCCATATATATATATATATAGATGGGAGTGTGAAATGTATGGCAGCCCACCCTCAAAAGTCTCAAACAGGTCACTTTTTTTACTTTGTGTTTTTCTTGTGTCTGACTGAAAGGATGTATGCACCGAGGGAGAACACATTGCTGCACAAGGAAGCACGGAAAACAAATCGTGCAAAGTGCCGAAAAGAAGATGCTGCCGGCAGTCAGCTTGAATGTCCCGAGTCGTGCTGAGATGAGCAAACTGAGTTTGAGCTCTGTTGCTGTACATGTCAGCTTGTCCCAATCCAGGGTTTGTTTGCGAAGACAGACAGACAGCAGCACTCACAGATTAAAATACATGCATAGCCTTGCTTCGTGAAGAGTTGCGAATTAAAATGAGAAGTTTGCAAATGTGCTTACGCACGCTGTAATCTTTTTAAAGTATTGCCTCCCACATAATACTGATCAGAGAAACACTGTATATCGGCAACTAGTATCACTGGAACAATTGATAACCTTGGGTGGAAACAGCAAAAAGGATGTACATACTAGTCAGGTCTCCTTTTCCTCTAGTGCTGAAGCTAACAAGTGTCCCATGGGAAACTGGATGTGATCCGCTGAAGGCTGGATGAAATGTCGAGGTGGGTCAGACTCCCTGGCTGTACTTTTATACTGTTTTACATTAGCCTTTAAGTAAACATGCAATGTAGGGCTACATTACAGTTGAGGCTACACAAGTATTACATAACGTCAGGCCGGGCTAAACGTCTTCTTCCTTTCACTGAACTAACCACAGGGCACAATATCATGGACACGTATGCAATCAATAGAACCTTTCGGGGAACTAGTTGGTTTAACACAAGCTGAGCTGAATCAACTTCTCTGTGACATAAAAAAAACAAATAATAATACTACAAATGTTCACGAAGTAGCGCTGCAGTGTCGTGGTGTTGCACCTGTCCGTCCTCGGCCACGGGGCTCTGATTCCACCGCCTGGTTTAACATGATCAGCTGAGTGAGCTGCGGCACGGACCGGGTTGCTCTTTGGCTCGGCGCGCGTCGCCTTTCAGCCAGGTCGCTTTCTCTTCGCAGGTCTAATGAGTCATGACACGAGCAGAGAGCCCGGAGCGCCTCCTCCCACGCTCCTGCAGCCCACTCCTCCCTCTATTTGAGGCGCTCCTCGGCTCCTCTCCTCAGAGCAGCGAGCTCCCAGACCGGCGCAGCTCTCTCCTGCCGGGACCCGGTGCTTTTCTCCACATTTCACCCCCTTGGACATACCGCCACCTCGCCGAGATGAGGCTCGTCTTCGTTCTTGTTGCGGTGCTGTCGACAGGTGGGTGGAAGGGCGCAGCGAGTCAGTGAGCGCGAGCCAGGACCGCGGACAGAGGCTGATGCACGCGCTCCGTGTCCTCGTGCCGTCTCGCGTTGGACTTATTTTAACACAAGTGCTTGTTTCTTTTCTTCTCTCCCTAATGCAGGAAATCTAGCGCTTCCTGTGGGAAAAGAAGGGCAGAGAGAAGATGTGGTATGCTTTCTTTTTTCTTTTTTCCCTAGTGCAAACTTGGTGGTTCATTTTAATACATTCAGTTGATTTGTTTGTTGCAGGTGACACGATGCTTGCTTGAGGTCCTGTCCAAAGCTCTCTCCAATCCGGACTCCCAGCTGGATCAGGACTGCAAAGACATCCTCCAAGCAGGTTTGTAGCAGGAGCAGGTTTCGCCGTGTGCATGGAGACAGTAAACAGTTAAAGCAGTGAGGACTTTGTTGGTGATGCAGCACTCTTTAACTGTCAGGTCGCCGAGACACAGATAGATTTTAAACTTATAAAAACATTTTTTTTAATATGAATATATTGGCAACCAGCTGGTGACATAAATAGAGCTACTAAGATGTTTTACACGGCTTAAAAACCTAACAACCTTACTGAAATATCAAACAAGTGGCTGACACCATCATGAAAGACAAGATGGGATTTGACCTAAAGGCTTTGAGAAATGCATCATAACCTGTCCCTAAGAGCTATACTTAGTGGACTTTTGATCTTCCTTTTGTTCTGCCATAGGGGTTAAACATGCCCCACTGGACAAGAAGAGTGCGGAGCCAATAGTAACTCGTAGAGTGGTGGTCAAAGGTCAGCCCGAGGAGCCTGAGGCAAAGGGAGCAGATGTGAAAGACATCGAGGATCTCCTGAAATCCGTGGAGGAAAAAACTGAAAAGCCAGAGGACGAGCGCAGCCAAGAATCCTGGAGTCTGGGCGATGAGACGGAGAAGAGGCACGAGAACGATGTTGAAGAAGAGCGGCAGAAGAGGAGCAGCTGGAAGTCTGGAAGATACCACCAAAGGAAACACAAGCGAGGAGAAGAAGAAGAAGACAACGAGCGCAGTCAGGAGAGTTGGGGTTTAGAGAAAAAGAGATCAGAAGAAGAAGAAGAAGAAGAAGATGGTGAAGACAGGGAGAAGAGGAACTGGAGGCCTGGAAGACACCACCAAAGAAAACACAAACGAGATGAGGAACCTTCAGTAGAAGAGATGGAGGAGCCGGAGGAAGAACGAAGCCAAGAGTACTGGGACGTAGACAAAAGGCATGGGGACGAAGACGAGAGAATCAAGCGTATATGGAAGCCAACCCATCGCTACCACCACAAGAAAAAGTTCCACAAACGTGGTGATGAGCTACCAGAGGAGGACGAAGATGACGAACGCAGCCAGGAATCTTGGGGTCTTGATGGTGAGAGAGACAAGAGGGACTGGAAGGCTGGCAGGTACCACCAGAGGAGACACAAACGTGATGAAGAGCGCTCAGAGGAGGAGAGAGAAGAGTCGGATGGGGAACGCAGCCAGGAGTCCTGGGGCTTCAACAAAAGAAATGAAAAAGAAGAGGAAGAAATAGAGAAGCGTATATGGAAACCAACACATCGGTACCACCATAAAAAGACATTTCACAAGCGCGGCGAAGGCTCATCAGAAGAAGAGGAAGAACAGAGGGGCGATTCAGAGGAATATGAGGAGGCGGCAAAGGACGGGAACGACGCTCTGAGGTACTTCTAACAACTTCTGCTCTTTAATTCTGCAGGTTTTGCGCTCACCACCCTGGAGCTCAAAACGCTGCAGAGTTCAGTAATACATGTCTCCAGTCAGCAGGGGTCCAAAACAAAATCTTGCACAAGAAGTGAACTGAAGCAGTGCACATGCTGCTGGCATGAAAAACTAAAGGCAGGACCACGTCTAACTAGGGCTGTTTTTCAGGTATCTGGCAGAGAAGCGCAATCCCTGGATCTTCAGAGGCTTCTACCACCCTGCATGGTATAAAAGGGATTCAGATGAGCACGCTGCAACCTCAAACAAGGTAGGCATTGTGTGTGTATATGCAACAGAAATGATATAGTTGCTAATTGTTTGTAGCTTTAGAGACTTTTAAGACTCAACCGGAACATGCCGATTGAGAGAAATTGTCCTTTATACATTTTCTTAGCCTATACCTTTCAGCATGTGTATGTAATGTTCAATTGTATTGGACACCCAACAATTATGATTAACCATTAAAGTTTTGATTAGTGGATCATTATAATTATTTTGGCTGACATATCTGCTTCTGCCTGTAATGTGTTCAGATGGATGAACTGTCCAAGCTGCTGAGCTATAAGATAAACCAGATGGCCAACCACTCTAATCACGAGGAGGCAAAGAGGAGCACGCACCAGAGAGCACTCACCCCGCAGGAGGTAAGAACTGCTTTCACCTCCGGCAAGAAGACGACCTTTATGACTGATGTGAGGATGTATTTGCTGTCATGCTCACTTTAAACTTCTAACTAGACCACTGAAGTGAAGTCTAGAAAATGCATACTGTAAGTTACAGCGCAACACAGAATGATGAACAGTGTCATGTAGCAGCCAGGATTCAGCCAAGAAACACTCTATTTTAAGAATACATTAAGTCCAAGAATCTAAATACATGTGCATCTTTTAAATTGCCTCACACTTTATTCTGCTTCATAAAATAATTCCCCCCATATATTCAACTGACCCAATAAAGCACATTTCACCAGGGGGAAAGCAGCCATGCTCATTATGGAAATCTTGTGTCTACGTGGAAATGTCAGGATTTAGCCTTCAGAGCCACAGTGAATATGCATCTGTGCAAATGCACATGAAGGAAAAATGGAACGCGCTATATTCATGGTCAGTGAGTCG
The DNA here is from genome assembly GCA_036023855.1 of Gadopsis marmoratus. NCBI lineage: Eukaryota > Metazoa > Chordata > Actinopteri > Centrarchiformes > Percichthyidae > Gadopsis > Gadopsis marmoratus. The sequence goes on from JAVQJF010117121.1 coordinate 53,289, forward strand.
TTCCTCAGCTCTGGCATACTTAAAATTTGTTTTTATTGCCTTGCTCAGATCAGTTCGTCACAGGATATTTTTCCAGCACTTGTCCTCTCAGCTTGTTTCTCTTCTTTGCGCACCAGCGTTTTATGACCGCTACAGTAATCACTCAGAAAATCATGATTAAAACCTCCCAGCGCAGTCATCGTGACATGCTCATCGGCCTGTAACGAACTCCCTATTTTGTCACATATTTTAAAGCAGAAAAACAAATCAGAGGCGGCGTAGTGAATTTTAGGGATAACAGGGACATGTTTAACCTAAATAACCAATGTATATTACACACATTTTGGAGCAGACTTTGGAAAAGAAGTCCAATTTATGTTCGTTGAATCCTGATTTCTATTCCAGGCGTGGTCAAAAAACAAGACTGTTGGAATGTCATAACAAACTGATAGTATTTAGTTGCTGACGTATAAATATTCCATGTTTTTCAGGAGAAAGAGGTGGAAAACCTCGCAGCGATGGACATGGAGTTGCAGAAAATCGCTGCCAAGTTGCATGACAACAGTGCATAAGCCAGGATGGACAGCATTTTATTTCACTATCGGCTCTCAGTGGATAAAAGCTGCTGTCTTAGTGTACGTCTGCCAATTCTGTGTGCTTACAGTGTAAAAAAAACAAGACAAAAAACAAAACAGGACATATGAACCCTGGAGCCATGCCAAAAACATTTGATCAACGTGTTTATCATAGTATTTGTGATATTTTGATGTTCTAAAATTAATCAGCATGGGAATGGTTTTGATGTTTATCTATACAGCAAGAGAAACTGTGAAAATATATATCTGAGTCAAATGATTCCAATAACTGTGTTCTGAAGTTTGTTCAGTTTGCACTCAATAAAAGGAGTTATTCTGGGACCAAACAATTATCTCTCAAATTATTTCTTGATGAAAAAAAAACAAAAGAAAAAGTGTCACATCAGGCTCTTTAGCACTGCTTTTTATTCTGTGCAGATACAGATATCCCACAGTGAAGCTATATAAGCAACTGGGTCATATAACAAATGGCACTTTCTGCAGGGATAACTAAATTTAAAAAATGTTATAACCTAGAAGCTGGAGAGCACTGAGTGGGAAAACGAAAACATTGTTTTTACACCTGGTCTTGAGGCAAAATCTGTCACTTACTCTCAACACACAAAACATTAATTCACCAGTTCCTTACATAACACATACACTAAGTTCATATAGCCTAAACTGGTTTACGGTTCACTTCTCAGCATTACACCGTCATCTGCACTGATCTGATTACACCAGACGGGAGAAAGTGTTCTGATGAATGCAAACCAGACACCCCGTCTCCCTTATTCCAAGTGTCAAATCAGTTCAGAAGAAAGAGACGTCCATGCTGGAGGAAAATCCCTATAGTCCAATTGTAATGTGCCCTTAAATGATTTCATGCTTCTGTAGTTGTTTATCCTTCGGTGTCTGTCAGTTTCAGTCTCTTTGGTGCTGGTTCTATAGCCTGCTGGGTGCCTGCAGGTTTGGAGCGCTCCGTGGCAACTGTTGTTCCTGAGAGGAGGTAGCCCCCGCCCCCGCTCATCAGTAGCAGAGGATGTGTCCTGTTAGGCAGAACCTAGGGACACCATGCAGGAATACCGTTAGGAGATGTTAATTCTACAGGAAGGGCTGGGGGGAACATACACTTTGGTCCCAAGAAAAAGATCCCTTTCTGAATATGCAAACACACATCGCTTTTCATCTTGTTGCTGCATACAAGACAGATATATTAATGCCTTATTAGGTTTATAACGCAGACATGTTGGCGAAGAGTTGCCTAATACCCATAAAGAGAGCATGGAGCCACATTAGGATTCATATGGAACCATGTTCATGTGACAAATTTAGGGCCAATATTCACTCTCTCTCAATTTAACTTTGTTTTGCTCTCCAACTCCTGAAGGAAATATCTGGTGCTGAGCAGGTAGTGTGAAGTGGGGTTTTGGAGCTTTTTTGCTGATAACAGCTGCCTGATGCATGTGAAGACAACGCTGATGAGACCAGTGAGACTGAGCCAAGACAGTGAAATTGTGGACCGTAAAACCAAAACAATGAGAGTAAAGACGCTAAAAGGGTTAGCTCAGCAGAATTGGGTGATAATTCTCTGTGGGTTCGTCACTATGAGCAAACTATTTCACATTACACAGTCATTTGATCATTGTTATTATAAATATTCATTAAAGCAGCTTTAACTGTATAACTCAAAACAAAACAAAAAAAAACATGAATCGATGCTGATTCGGAGTTCACATTTTACCTGGTAATGTCTGAGCCAGGTGTCTGCGAGTCTGAGGTTGACCGTGCCACCGTGTTCCTTGAGTTTTGTGTAGCACTCGATAAGAGGCTGCAGAGATCGAAGGGCAAGAGATGAAAACAGAGCATTAAGAGGAGGACTGCAGAGTCCACACACACACACACACGATCTTTTTGGCAACATAAGCACAGCAGAGGTAGGGTGCTGGGATGTGATGGCCATTCCAACTCCTCAGCAGTGACAAAGATGTCCGCTGCAGTGATGTAACAAGGACTTGTTCTCTGCTGGAACGCTAAAGCAATAAAATCCTGTGTGCAGTTGCAGCTAATGACAACTAATAATCCTCATTCAGTGTTGTTGCAGTTCTTGTAAATACCACTAGTTATGATGCTCTTACCTCTTTGTATTGGGAGTAGACTACAAAAGGCCTGGAGGGGGAGAGGAATTTGATCAGGCCCATGAGGACTGGACACGAGTGAAACCGACTGGCTATAACCAACCTGCACATGGGAAACGAACAGACGATCAATCAAACCTGAATTACACTGAATTACACTGTCACCAGTACACTTTGTTATTGGATAGGTGTAGATAGGCAATATCATAATTCAGCATATCAGTGCTGAATGTGAAGTATGACCAGAAAATGCAGAGATTTAGTACCTATTGCAGACTTTCATTTCATATTTTATGTCACTGGATGAGAGTCAGCAAAGGAGGCTGATTTATGGCTAGTCTGGAAAATTGTGCTCCGAGGTACTGTTTATGATACAGCTGCTATGACGTAGAGAAAACTCAGAGGAAAGTCAATAGGCTAACCAGATCAATACTTCTTCCTCTGGCTCGGATGTCACCCTCACAGCACTTCATCAGTCATAAAATGGCTATAAAGCAAGTTCTTCATTTTATATGACAGGAAAGTGCAAAGCCATCACTTTGTTCACCTTGTAATGACACTGTGCTAATCACAGCGTGTGCGCTCAAAGGAAGGCAAAGGATTAATTAGTTTTATGGACACACTTAACAACACATTAAATCAGTTATCAGTTCTTTGTCCCTGTAGATCTATTTTAATTACTGTTGTTTACGACAACATGGCGCAATCAAGAACTGATGAAGCAGAGGTGGAAGAGCGAGAGGCTGATGCTGAAAAGAGAAGAGCTGCACAGAGAAACAGAAATGTGAAAGCAGAAACTTAATCTGACACGAACCCATCTGCATTCCTGCCTTCCAGCAGGGCAGCAGCAGCCGCCAACTTCTTCCGTTTCTCCTCCAGCTTCACCTTTTTTTCCTGAGACTAAAAAAAAAACAAACAAAAACATGGAGGTCAGGACATGGACTCTCTTTCAGATTTTGATATTTATTTCATGAAGGCGCAGGCTTCTTCCTGTTACATACAAATAAAAATGACAGTAAAACAAGAATGCAGGATGTTAAAAGTAGGGTTAGTAAATTGCGGGCATACTTTAGCCTCCTTGCGTTTCTCCTTCTCGTCTTTCTCCTGGTCATGGCCACCATCAGCGCCGCTACTCGTCTCCATGCTCTGTTCCTCTGGACCGGCCTGCTGTTCTGCCTCGGGCTGGCTTTGCTCCTCCTCTGCAGTCGGGTTGGACTGTTTTGTATCTGTAATGTTGAAGGAGACAATCTATATCAGAGGAATGTCACAGAATGGATGCGTATCATGATACATGATCTATTTTTGCATCTCTGAAAATAAATGATTATTTCATTTTCTAATTTTACTGATGAATCTTAGCCTATGTATAATTTATAAAGGTGGAAAATAATGATAAAATGAGTGTTCAGAGGAACACATGCAAATCTCAGCATTTGTGAAGATTGTAGCCAGTAAATGTTTTGTTTTCTTTGGCATTTGGCAACACAACAAAACTATTAACATCTTGGAGAGATTAAAAAAACAAAAACAAAGAAAAGTCTACCAGCACTGGAATCTTTGGCAGTGGTGTCCAGAGTGCCTGCCAGCAGAGCATTGACATGGCAGATGGGAAACTCCTGCAGCATATCGTGAAAATGTGCAGGGAAGCCAAAGCTCTCCACACCGGCCCGAACAGGCCCACCTCCTGGGTACATTTGGATCACTGAGCCGTAGCCTGGACGAGGAGGAAGGAGAGGGTAATTATACAAAGGGCAGAGAAAAGGCTTTGTTTAGAAAGTACAGAAAGAAAATACATCCTTTGTACACTCATGCAAAAATCATTTGGTCAAACAGATAAACACTGCAGAAACCTTCACAGGACTTTTCACGTACCCCCCATTCTTTCCATGACGGATCCCAACACGAGGCCAGCGCAAGTCTCAAACACCAAAACTTTACTGCCAGCGTGGATGTTCGCCAGAGTCAACATCTGGGCAAGTGTGTCATACCGCAGCTGGCTGCATTACACAAAAACATACACATTATACAGACATCGCTTTCTGTGCTATAAAAAATGACAACTTTCACGCATACTGTTAATCCATGTCCTGACTCACCAGATCTTCCCCGGTTCCCGGCCATGGTACATCATAGCCAGGATGCGACATGACGGTTTTAGAATCGTCACAGTGTTTTCATACCTGAAAAAGCACAGGATGGGAACCACTGATAACAACTGCATTATTTTAAGTCTGAAACAATTGTGAGTGTATCATCAGAAGTGACTCACTTCTTCTTTTTCTTCTTGATGTACTTATCCTGCGCATACTCAGTCTTATCTCTGAATGTTGAGCTGTTCTCTATAAGCTGCTGAATTATTTCCTGTGGGGCACATACACACATACCGTCTCTGGTCTCTCTTCTGTTACACTTTATCGTTTTATCTTATCACTTCAAAGATAAGTTTCCCATGGCAAGCCAAAAACCAACAATGCGAGGGCCCATCTTTCAACACTTCACTATCTTGCCTGTGGCGCTCGGCCCCAAGTCCACTTTTTACTACTTAAGACGTAAATCTTTAACGATGACGCACAAATATTTAACTTAATTCTTTTAAAAGGCTGAGTAATTCCCTGAAAAAAACCGGGCACAGGAGTTTCTAAGCAAACATTACTCAAACGGGACTAAATGATGCCTAGGTTGTGCTTGTGGATTTGACTCAATTTAAACTACGGTGCTCATGTTCATCGTAATAAAAAGGACTATTCCTCCAGTGCAACAGGGTGGCTCATTTAAAATGACTTATATAGCACTTTCCAACCGTAACAACTTCCAAAGCGCTTTACAGATCGACCTCATTCTCCCATTTATACACACATTACACTGATGGCGACAGAGCTGCCATACAAGGTGTTGGCCTGCATCAGAAGCAACTTAGGGTTCAGTGTCTTGCATGCAAACTGTGGACAAGAGGAATCGGTGATCGAACTGAACAAAAATATATTATATTGCCAGTATTACTCTTTCATAAGCAGACCCAAGACCTGGCAGTGCTGTGATACTTCCCCCATTTATAATAATAATAATACTAATAATACTAATGATAAACTTTATTTAAATAGCACCATTCATACAAGATGGCGCTATATAAATAAAGTGTGTATGTAAATGCAAGATTACCGTACCTGACCCTTCAGACCCTGCTCTTTGAACGTCTCAATGTCATCCCTGGTCAGTTTCTGTGATTTTCCATCGTCCACAATGTTTCTGTTGTCGGTGCCTGCCTCCTTTGCATCTGGGAAGAACACATTTAGAGGTAGAGGGAAAGGGAAACGGAAAGAGTAACAGGCTGTCAATAATCTTTTACATGTTCATACATACAGTTGGGAAATACCAGATATTCGCCACAAACAGAAATGCCACGAAGGCATACAAGGTGAATGGATGTGCACGTTGTGTGGGATTGAACAGCAGGTTACACACCAGTGGAGCTCTCTGCGTCCTTGAGCTTCCGCGGCTGCAGGATCCCTCCAGGCACAATTTCAAATGTGGTGCTGTACAAGTGTCCCACGGCATTATCCAGGAAGAACCACTGCTTCTCAAACACCACCTTCCTGTGATGGAACAGGCAGGAAAAAAAAAAGAAGGAAAATCAATCAATCAAATGACATTTTTACAGCCTCCAGTGCAACGCCCCCCATACAAACGTTGGGTAATCTGCTGTTAGCCTTTGTAGTAGGTTCATTGGTATTTGTGCATGAGGTTTGGCTTGGTGATGTGAAATGAACAATACAGTTAATTATCTATCACTAGTGAGATGGCAGTTATGGTTTAGCCCCAGTTTGTGCCTCATGGCAGTAAAATAAATGAGATGCACAAACTGGAGCTTATGTTTATTTATTTGCCATTATTATTTTCGTTTTTGACTTACTTCTTCGGTTGAATTTGCACAGCTTTGAAGATATCTCCCCGCTTCAACACAACGTAGTCACCCTCTTTAATTCTGTACTGACTATCATCGTCTCCATTGTCCGCCATAATAAGGCAGATAAACCAGCCCGTCAGTCAGCTGAGAGGCAGCCGTTGCCTTCAGAGAATTATACGGAGTCGCCGTTGACAAGGCACGGTTAGAAAAGGCACTAAACCACCCTGAAGTAAAAGCGAAACACGGCAAATTGCTATCCCCACGTGTTAGCTTTCATTTCCCTAGCTTCTCAGGACGACCAAACGCTTGCAGACTACACCTAGTTGCCTGCTTCAACATAATCGTCTGTGATTGGCGGCTCTGAGCTTGCTAGCCAATAGCAGCGAAGTGGGCGGACCGGGTATAAATGTAGATTTCAGAATCATCGATAAACAGGGACAAGCACTGTAGGCACAGGTGATTATGTTTGTTGTAGATTATAACGCAAACAGGACCACACAGCACCAGTTATTGTCCAGTCCCAGTGAAGAGATGCAGAGTATTCCCATTATAGGTTTTCCTTTATTTGTGTCTGTTCTCACAATATTTCAGCATGATTGCATTTATAGTATCACGGGATGACACATATCATATCTTCTTCACAGCCTAGTGTATTACTGTATATGTATGTGGAATATATCAGATATATTGCAAAATATATCAATTATTGTAGACTTTTATAACTTCTAACAAGCTATTGCCACATTTCTTTTTACCATAAATATCTGACTTAACTTGATTTTCAAGTTGATAAAATTTACTTTTAGATTGTATGGTACATTATTGAGCATTATATTGAATTCAAATTAGATTGTATCATGTATAGTTATCTAAAAGAAAAATCCTACACTTAATAACCTTCCTATCAACATAGGAGCTGGTACTGCTGGACTGTATTTCAGCAGTTTATAGGGCGAAAACATGGCAGATGTGTGACCACGTCATCACCCAGTCTGGGTCGGTGTGTTTCATTTCCCACTATGGGGCCACAATCTGGTGTTTTATAACTGCTTTTAAACCGTGTGCCAATGCCACCTGCCCACCACTAGCACACAGCAGTATAGCAGTGAGGCATTGGAAAGAGCAAAAAGAGAAAATCCTACACTTAACAAGAAATAACAGGATTTGGTCAAATTGAAATAAATGATGCAACCTGGGAGACATCTTAAGTCACTAGCAAGTAATTTTCAAATGACCCAACAACAATCAGACTGTAAGGCATTGTGAGTTCAGTTCAAACCTATAGGTTAAATTAAATATACGTAGCATTACTGTAGTATTTTGCTGCTGCGTTATGTTTTTGTCAAAATGGTGACTGTGGGTGGGAATGGTTCGAACATCCTGACTGCAGTTCAGTACAGGGCCATTTGTAATTAGACTTTAATATTATTTAAATGTGATTCAGGGTTGTGTGCTCTCAATATGGAACAGATGTTGTACCATTACATTAAAAATACAGCAGTTCTGGCACCTTGGAGGGTAACAAAAAGCAACCATCACAGCATCAGAATTGCAACTAAGAGTTGCAAGTTAGTGCTTTAGTCCTTTATGAATTCAAGACATCTTCAGAGTTCTCTTTTCAGGCCATGTGGCAGCAGAATGATTGAATGATGATAGATTTAAATGTCAATGTAAAGGCTCAGGTCTGTTTGTGTTTCAGCAAATGTGAAACAAGTTGTGAAATAAAAACACCCTTTAATGATTTTTACAAACAATTTATTCTGTTGGAAATGAGGACATCTCTTCACCTAAAAAAAGCTTAATTCTTACAAATATCTGTTTATCCAAGGTTTGAGAGAAAGACAAAGCTTCACTTCATATTTACATCTACACCATTATTTTTCTTGTACAGGGTACATTGCTATAACTGTTTACAGCAGGATATATAATGACAATATTGTTGTTCTGTAAGTGTATTACATAGTATTACATTTTCTTTGGCAGTGATTTACTCTGTGTTCAGGGTTACCATTGCTACAGTAGGTGAATTCTGTACTTTCACATTGTAAATAAAGAGCAGGTGTGCTATAAGAACCACAGAGGTCATTTTTGGCCCCCAGTAAGTTTATGGAACAGGTCTTCGTCTAGCGTCTCATTCTGGTCTTTAGATCTTGTGGACAGGAAGATGTAACCGCCAATGAACTCGTGGACCACCTTGCAGTCGCAGCTCAAGCAGCAGAACGCTATTGAGACATTCTGGTCGAACTCTATGGTCACCTGGAATTACATACAAAGGATTCATGTGTCTGTAGGCAATACCCTAAAAAAAATGCTTCCGTGAGCAAAGAGACAGGTGAAGTCATAATAGTATATGGCACAACGATCCCTCACTTGTCTTATCTCCCAGTTAACGTTCCACTGCTTCATGTTGGAGAACCTCCACGTGGTGACAGGAAGACCAGAGGACATGTCAATACGAATCATACGGTTGTATGAGATGCCCAGAATTTCATCCTTCTTACTGCCTTTGAATCTGAAACACAAATAAAAGCACAACTTCTCAAATTATCATTCAGAAATGACACTTACATGTTCAAATATGTCACAGATTGTATTTGTATTGTATCTAAATATACGTACTGTACCTGACAATGTAGTATTTTATACCAAACTCTGGAAGTGACTGCCAGGCCTGGATAAAGCGCATCTTGGCCTCCATTAGAGACAGCTGTGCTATGTTCTGATGGGCCTCCAGGATACGTGATGTTAGCTTGAAACAATCAACAGAAGCAGACTTAGCTAATAAACTTAGTGATAAAAGTGATGTGACGCTGATGGGTGTTATTGCACGTAGCCTTTAAACAGACCTGTTTGGTCTTGTACTTCTTGGCGTAGCGTGGGGAAACAAAACTTTCAGAATTCATCTCCATAGTATCAAGGTCAGGAGCGGCCTGACCAGGAGGGGGCGCCAGGCTCTTCATTTGTAGAAAGGACTGTATTTTCCTCACTTCTGACTTGTAGGAGCTGTAGGCCATTGTCTTGCCCTTGGAGGCCAGGATACATGCAGCTTTCCACTTGGAGTACTGTGTTTCCTGCAGCCGAAGGCAATTACAGGACACTCACGGTTACAATATCAGCCCCACATTTATATATGCTGTTCCCGGCCTCAATGTCAGCTGGGATCGGCTCCAGCCCCCCACGGTATAGATAATGGATACAGCGACCCAGCCTCGGACAAGCGGAGGAAAATGGATGGATGGATTTATATATACACAGTTTATAGGGATTTTTAAAAAAATGGCACAATTTCAAGTTGTCACAGGAAAATGCCCATACGCATGGGGATGAGGGGGTGGGCCTTACGTTGTCACATCGGATGTAAACCTCATTCATCCCGTCAGCAACTGGAAGCAGGAGCTTGATGCCAAACTTCTTGTCTGTCACGTTGACATCAGGGACTACTTCACAACCTGCCAAATGCAGAGAAAGAGATAGATTGTAACTACAGATGAAGAGTAGTGAGATACAATAGATCTGCTAATATTACCACAAAATAAAACTGCAGTTACTGTGGCATTAAAGGAGACTGCCACTGAATTTTTATTTGGACAGTAACAGTTGATATTTACTACTTTTCCCATGACCAATAGCAGTTTGCTTTATCCATAATCTATTATTTACACTTATACATACTGTATGTGTCTCCATATCCAAATTGTACATCTGTATAACATTACATGTTTTATTCAGTAATGAGAATAGCTTGATTCTCTGTTTGCTAGCCTTTGTAGAGAATTGCTCATGCTCACTGGAATGCTCAAAGACATAATCATGCATGAGATTGATGGTTATCAATCCATGTTATGTGTTTTGCTTATCTTTCTTTTTCACTGGCCTCGGAGGTGAAGCTGCTCTATGGGTTCTCCACTGGAGGCCTCCTTGTTCTTGTAGTAGGAGATGGTGGTGTCCTTGAATACAAACCAGTACTCCTTGTACGACCGCAGAGTTAGCCTTTTGGGCCTGATTTAAGACGGACAAAAAAAGGCAAGCAAATCATTGTTTTTGCCCACAATACAGCTCATGACTTTATCTGCGTAAAAGACTGTAAGCAAAATGGCAGAACTGTTTTAGAAGGTCATGGTTTATGAGATGCATTTGTTTTTAAACAGCACAGGCTACTTATTCAGAGCAGTGAGCAGCTCAAGAGAAAGTTGCTTCCTTCGTCGTCTGATAATCAATTATCAGACGACCTAGAGGCCATTTTAAGATTGAAAGTCAGTCAAAAAAGTCAGCAAAAATCTGCAATATAAACACACATAATACATTTGTATAGAGAAAATGATAACCCCTGTCCAATAAATCCCCTTATGGCCACTCCAATAGGTCGGATTTAAGAGCACTAGACAGGTGAAGGTTTAAAGCACAGTGTAAGATCAATTTCAGAGACAGGTATTTCACATTTTACTTTGGTTATCAATAATGGTATCTTGATGTGATAGGAATAGAGGTTGAATAAATGTGGATTTACCTGAACAGCCGAAGTGAATCTGCCAGCTGTGGAATGTCTGTAATGTCTTCCTGGGGGTGGGACAAACAACTGTCAATGATCCTGTGTCCTCTCCTGACATTACCATGTTAAGACATGCAATCATTGGAGGCCTACCTATTACTGCTGCTTAAAAATAGGTGTTCTACATGTGACAGACCTGAAAACCTTAAAATTACGGTTACAGTGTAGAAGCATCTAAAAAATATGTTTACCAGAATTCTGTCTGTGTGTCCGCCTTCAAGCGTCACCTCCAAGTTGGACAGAGCTGCCTCTACTTCATCTATTTCTGGTTCGTTGGAGTTGTCCAGTGGTTCACTTGACATGGTGAGTTTACAAATGTGATACTGGGAAAAAAAAGAAAGAACAGTTTTACTTTTTATGCAGAAAAACCCTCTTTCATTATAGCAATGATCAAATATTGAGTTTTGCAAGTCACAAACACAAGTCATTCTGAACTTCTCCGAAATGACTTAAGAGGTTATACAAGGCTGGCATGAGTCAGAGGGAGGTTTGAGCACAGCCAGCCATTGCAATGTGTAGGTGAGTGCAGCACTGATCGCCCTTTGAATCACTGTGATTTCTGAATCACCACCCCAACAGTTGCAAAATAACAGCTGAACGGAGCAGAGATGGGCTGAAATTTAAGACACAATGTCACAGTTAAAACTTTCCCGCAGCTATCATGATAATCATTTGTTCCTTAGAGCAAGTTTGTCTGATGGGGAGTTTTAATTCTTACCATACTACTTCCCCACAACTCAGTCTCTCTTCCTATGCTCCTCTTTCTCAGCCTTCCCATCCTCCCTCTCCACTGGGAGTTTCCTCATGTCCTAACACGTCCTGGCATGAATTAAGAGACCGAATCCCGCTCTCCTGGATGGATAATACTCTCAGCTCCAACACACACATAAACTGTACTTAAATCAAATTTGGACCACATTAGTGTGCCCTTTGGACAATTGTGGTTCATGATTGCAAGCCAATTTGAATCAGGATCTTGATAATTTACCATGAGTGCCTTAAGCTAGTTGAGTTAAAAATAAAAAATGCATGCAAGTGTTAAATATATAGCTTTCATATCAACTTTATAGATGTGTTTTTATTAGTTTTATTATGCTGAAGCATTTTTAGCACTTCTCCAGTAATAACCAGGTACATTTATGATGAGGGGATACAGCTCCTTAGTGGTTAGCTCTGACACTGCAAAGCAGGAAGGTCTTCTGAAGTAATCCGCCTTATTGCTTCTTGCTCTTGGTTATATTATGTAAGAATAAGAGGGTATAAAAATTTTATATTGAAAGTTATTTTAATCTATATTATACAGTATTTTCTGTAACCTAACAATGGGGATAACACCCTTTCATTGCCCAGAGCCTTCTATATGTTTCCAAATTGAAATAACTTAAAATATGGAAAATCGTTACGTAAAATACAGCTAATACCATTCCAGATCTAGAGTGACGTGTCTGCTTTTGAAATTGACTCTGCACACTGTTACACATACAGAACCTTGTCACGCTTTTGTAACCATGATGGCATATTGTTCACCTGTAATGAAGCAAACATCAGCATTTCCTCGTCAGTGCAGTCTATCTCCTCCAGCAGGATGGACCAGCGAGCTTGTTCATACAGCTGGGTTATTCTGACAGCATCATACTGAAACACAAAAAACATACATGACATACACTCAAATTTAATTCAAAACCTTCAAACCAAGTCAGCCCTGATGTTATGTCAGGGGGTATTAAAGAAAAGAAACTTGCACTTTTTTGGATCTCTTACTTTAGGATTGAGGTCAAAGAAGACATTGTACTTGAAGCGAAGCAATAGCTTTTCTTCATCTTGGATGTCTTGCTCCATGAGAGAAAGAGACGAGTCCAACCACCTGTCAGTCATAGCAACAACCAATTAGATGTGCTCCAATCCAATCAAGAGCCAAATCCTATGAAATCAATGATATTACTAAACGGTCCATCTACCCTGCATTGTTGATTGCTTTGTCCCCTAGCGAGAGCGGCTGGTACATCTTGGCCAGCTCGGCAGGCGCCAAGTTTGGCTGGCACTCGGCTAGAGGGTTTTCTCCAAACCAAAGGCTGGTGGCAGTCACCGGCATCCCGTTCTCTGGGTCATAGGTGGCTGTCATGGTCTTGCTGTACATGGGGCCTCGTTTAAGGAGAATGGCAGATAAATGATTAAAATCGGGTTTGCCAAAACCGGTGAGGGTTAAGAATAACTTCATAATAATAGTGTATTTAAAAGAACTGTAAGGGGAACTGCACTTGAACATGAGATCAACTCACTGTCAGATAGCATATAGGAGGTGTGGGAGTCGTAAAAAACCCATAAACCAAAAGAAAGAAATTGACAGTTAGGATAAAGGTTTGACAGAAAGGTTGAGGTCATAAAAACAAAATAATGCATGATGTTTGACAGTCAACAAAAATCAAAGGTCTTAATTAGAGTCATTTTGAGGTTGATGTGCACACTCAGTGTAAAAGTGAGAGAGTGCATGTTAGGAAAACCCTGAAGAGCACGGCAGCATACTGAACAATTCTTTCAGATCTCACTGATGAAAACTGTGGCCTGTCAGATGTGAGCAGCACTATATTTGGATAGTTCTCATTTCTTCTCCTCCTCCAGCAGAAGTAACTCATAGAAATAAAGCCTCTTAGGGCTGGACAATAGTGTCGAATTACAGACATTATGAATCTCCTACTGACCTAAATTTACTCATAGCTGAGTTTCGATACACAAACTGTCAGAATACCATATAATAAAAAGTGAGAATAACTACAACAACCAATGATGTTTAGCTGGAGATTCAACCAACAAGTCTGCCCACAGTCCAGTGCAGAAGACCAGAATATGTCACTGGCCATAGTGTAATTAATTAGGACAAACAAATAAAAGATGAGCCAACATGAGGAAGAAAATGTTATGCACTTGTGTGTTATAAATTAATGCTATAAACTTTATCATTACAGTTTATTATGACGTAAATTAAGTTCATATAATCTGGCTGTAGACTGGCGAGATCAGTGATTCCTAAAGTAAATCCTAAATAAATAACTGAATAAATAAGTAAATCTTGCCAACAAGCATCAGAGCTCTCTTGGTTCTTTAGTGTTCCTATATGAACCAGATTCATAGAAATGTTTAACCCGAAACATTTTGATGTGCAGAGAAAGCACAAGTGGAACTAATAACATTAATGATGGCTCTATTCCAGCAATGAATGCAAGGCAATGCAGCAACTAAGTAAGTTATTTGTTACACCTGTGTTGGACAAATTGTCTGCAGTGAAAAGAAATCTATTCAACTTCCTGCTTTGGATCTGTGCCCTATACGTGAGTATTAGCCAGAATCTTTTCACAGATGCTGCAGGTTGCTTTTGAAACGAGATTAGGTGCTGCGTAAGTTTTGTTTTTAGCCTTGTTAGAAAATAGCCCTGTGTTTCACAGTACCTGTGCCACCTGGTCCCCCGCTAAGTAAATCGATGTCCCAGATGTCATCCTGTGCTGAGTTCTTGTCTTTCTTCTTCTTCTTCCTGGAGGGATCATCTGGAGGCTTGAGCAGGGACAGTTCCTCTGATCTTCTGATGTCTGAGGCGGAGCGAACAGGAGGCGGCGTGAGGGATGGAAGGTAGGCGAGTCTTAAATTTTAGATCAATCAAGGATGTTTCTGTCTAAGACACGCTAAATCACAAAGGGACAAAGGGATACGGCAATCAGAAAGGACAAGAGAATCTCACTGAGTATTTGACAGATCTCTGCCACCGCTTTGAAGACCACACTGGAGAAGCTGACGGTCATTTTGATGGTTTTCATATTGGGGAGCTGCAGCAACACGGGTTTGTGCTGGGGTGTGTAGCGCAGGTCAGCATCAGCCTGTGCAGAAAATGTTGTGTTTATTTTTTTTAAATCATATGAACCACACATCTTTTCCTTTCTTATTGTGCTGATTTGGAAAACTTCCCCTGTACCTTTTTTATGTTTGCTTTTTAACATTTGGTACCATAATGGAATGCCTTTAAATATCTGTGGAATGATTTATGTGATGTTCACATGTGATAGTAAATAGATAGTAAGCCTATTTTTGAGGAGGAACTCGGACACGAAAAATGTGCATTGAACTCATTTTGTACTAATTTTGCAGATTTTTCTTTCTTCAGCATGAATTAGGTCGCTATCACTTTGGTAACAGTTGAATGTTCAATATAATTCTTTGAGCTGGAACAATTCTTGGCTTTACATGTGTTTATTATTATAGACTCATATGGGCCCCAGTTCAGGCTGGGCTGACAAAATAAAACAACTGATGGCGCTCCCTACCTTAAGGACATACACAATCACACAGAATTTAATTTAACTCCTATGGCTTTGAGTGGCGTATTTTTCTGTGCCCTGGGCATTCAAATATTTATTGACCTCTTGTAGAAATACAATTCTAGGCGAATTGCTTTT
Organism: Gadopsis marmoratus; assembly: GCA_036023855.1. Taxonomy (NCBI): domain Eukaryota; kingdom Metazoa; phylum Chordata; class Actinopteri; order Centrarchiformes; family Percichthyidae; genus Gadopsis; species Gadopsis marmoratus. The sequence goes on from JAVQJF010117121.1 coordinate 68,873, forward strand.
GGAATTTAAGAACAGATTAAATCACATTGGCATTTCAATATTACCTGAATTCCACACTTGTCCAAGGTCCAGTGAGTCTTGAGCAGCCAGCATTTCCTCTGTTCCCACCACAGGGCATGGTCTGACCAGTCCTGAGGAGCCTCTGCAGACAGACAGATTAAGCCAAACATATTACTAGCATTACCACTACCATATTGCTGTCATATCTCAAGTTGAAAGGGTAGTTATTACACACATTTACATGTCAAGTTTAAAGGGTCTTGAGGTGGGGCTCTGGCTTCCCGGCTAAAATATTTCAACAGCCCACTGTTGTGTAGGTGGCTGAGGATGATTTAAGTGTGGTTTTGTGAGTCTACCTGTGCTGGACTGGAATCCACCCATTGATGACAAGCTACTTAGTCATCTAGTATGTCTGACGCTCTTTAAACCATCTTAGTAAAGCTGCCTCCGAGTTTATGGGGAACTGTAAAGAGGCTGAACTTTGCCCCCTATGGCTACACAAGCCAATGCATTGTGGCAAAACAATAGCACTGCAGTGTAGAAAAATGCAAGGCAAACAAGGGTGTGGCTTGACAAACCGACTTGTTGTGGTAGCAGGGGGAGGTTGAGGCGCTGTGCTCACAGTTGAATGGATGGATGCTTTTACCAGGTGAGCAAACCAAAAGGGAGGGTTTTAAAAGCAAGAAATTAGAAGAGGAAGAGAATTGTTACTCCCAATGTGCAGGGGCAATTGAAATTTGTATTTTCTCATGTTTCTCTCTAGTTACACACAAACATAATTCCAGCCACCCTGCAACACCCCTGGAGAGGTTTTGGGGTTTAGTGCCTTGCTCAAGGGCACCTTAATGAGATGCTGCACACTTTAAATGAAATGTCACTCAGGCAAGCTACAGTATGACAGGTTTTCAGCCATCTGAGAAACTTACTAATCTTCTCCACCAGCTTAAGCATGAGGCCTCCAACGTGCAAGTCCCCCTTCACCCTCAGCTTAAATTTCATGGACTCGTCTCCATCTTTTTGATCAACCTGCACGGTCAGCTCCCAAGATGTGTCTCCATACTCTGCGGCTGTGATCGTGGCCATGTTCTATAAAGACAGAGGCGAGAGAGTGCATAGATTATAGACAGGATGCGCCTAGATATCGCCATCACAGAGGCACAAAACAAGGACTTTATAAACCTTCTGCTGCTATCTGTAATTAGTTACACGGTGGGGGAATTCCACTAAAATATGTTTATTCTTTTCGTGCTTTCTTTTGTTTGGAAGATTAGGAAACATCTGGGATGAAAACATAAGTCAGCGGATTAAGTGTGTCTCAACATCCTGTGGGAAGCTCCAAATCAATTTAGCCAGCAGTTAACAAACACAGATCTCTCAGTGCTTCTTTTTTAAGCTTCTTCTTCTGCAGAATCTCTGCAATGATACTGCAGCCCCTGACGTACTCTTCTCAGCCGATACATTTAGAAGTATCATATCAGGGAACACACAGACTGACATATGTACTGCGTGGTGCCCGCAGGAAAAAGAGATGAGACTACAAAAAAACACAGCAGGCATAACACAGGTGTTAAGACTCTGCACAGAAAGGCACAGATATGGTTGGGGGATTGTTGGATTTTAATCATGAGAAAGAGTGAAAGGATGAAAGACATCAGGTAAGAAAGGGGAGAAGAGCGGAGCAGGAGGAGGGAGGGTACAGCTGTGGAATGTGTGACGAGCAGGGACACGAATCTGGTGCAGGAGAGACTGCATGGAAAACAATAATCTCCACATACAGCACCAGTCTCCCTTTATTTCACATCTAAACTCTTGAGTGTGTATGAGTTTGCATATCTTTGTTCACCACATTTTCACACACTTGTCTAAACCGGGGCTATCAACAGAAATGTTTCATTTGTCCTGATTAGGCCAGTGGAAGTGTATACTGTGTGAAACTGTGTTGCCGGAGGCTACGTTTAATGAACACGCTGTGATTTCTTTGTGCTGCTCCCTCCCTATGCAGCTGTATGGCACAGTTAAAAGTTTGCGCTTGCAGGTCTGCTGAGGGAAGGCTTGTCCAGGTGTGTTGGAGCACGAAGAATTGACTTCCACAAAATTACACTAGCTGCAAAAAAAAAGACCAAAAAGTGATGGAAGGACGAGCAATGATGTAATTTGGGACTGATCACAATGCTAACAACAGAAACTAAAACGTAGCTTCATACAAAATATGCAATGCTTTAAAGTGCTCTGCTTAAAACGGTAGCCAGTGTGAACTGTGCTCAGGAGGTTTGATTCTAAATTTTTATCTACTATTTCTAACGTACAGGTAAGCAGTTTATTGTTAAATTTCCAACCTAAATTGCATTGAAAGATTGCACTTAATATTGGAACAACTAGAGTAATGCAGTAAATTCACATTCGATGGAAAAACAGCACAACAACTACACACTACAAGCATAAGCATCATGCATCTTGTCTTATTGTAAAAATCATTCATACTAAGACAAATGGTCTAACAAAAAAAATAAATGAACAACACTGCCCTACAGTTAAGTTTTAGTATTCACAGGATACAGTGTCAGCCAAGCCTTTAATATAGCAATAATAGTACAATAAAGTTGTACAAATGAACCATTAACTTCCTTCTGTGTAGGTCTACCACAGGCACACTACAAAGTCCCAACTGGACGAATCCCAATCATGATGTGATATTTCATTTTTTTCTGTAACAGTCGGCAACGGTTTCCCCTTTCCGTGTTAGTCAATGAAGCAACTCTTACCTTTTTTGATTAAAAGTTTTCTGTCGGCGACCTATTCCTACAGATTTCTCGTCAAGTGTTGTGAGCAGGAATGCGGCTTCTTGGGCAGTAAACCACGCCCAGTTCAGACAGGTAGAGAGGAGGTGGGACCATTAGAGGAAGTGGGCAGCCAAGGAGGCTACCCGTCACCTCAGTGTTACAAAGCAAAGGTGAGACTGTCCGCAACCCGGCGTTCACACGATTTGTACGTAGGGGGATTTAATTAACATAACACAATCACATTTTGCGGGGCTAAAGTTGTAGTAGTGATTCAAATGACTAGCTAGCTAAAGTAGCCTCACGGGTACCTATGCTAGTACTATGACTAGCTAACTAAAGTAGCCTCACGGGTACCTACGGGTACCTATGCTAGTACTATGACTAGCTAACTAAAGTAGCCTCACGGGTACCTATGCTAGGTACCTTCATGGCAACGTAGCAGTAAGCTAATTCTTTTTTTACTATAGCAGGAACAAAATGCTCTGAAACTTGGTGCCTTCGGCCTAACATACATTCTACGTGAACCCACGTTTAAAACAAATGAGCCAACAGGAAAGGCAGTTAGCAACAGTGTTTCTTTCTTAGCATCCATGTCTTTAACACATTAGCACGTATGTTTATAAAAGCATGCGACGTGACAACATCAATTATTAGTAGCTCAGCCCAATAATAACAGTAATAAATGTATCATTTTATTTGGTTAAGTCTTTCACTGGCTGGGTGGGGCTGGCTAACCTATGATTAATGGACTGATAGAAGATTAGACTTATTTGTGAAGGCATATTTAAGCTAGCATGTAACATTTAAACTTTTAGGTCTATTAATTTTACACATATTAAACGGTTAGTCCACCAACTTAACTCACAAAGTTCAATTTACCAGTCCCTGGGAGTACTCGTCGTCATGTGGAAATAATACTTGTTGCTGTGACACTGGAGGGATCTTTCAAAAGTCCAAACAATAACTCTCATCAAGGTTGACACCATGGAAGTGTAGAATCCAGAGATGTTGTTTTTTTTTTAACAATATTTAATTATACATGTAGCAAATAATTGCCCTACACAATATAAGGGGGCTCTGTATGTCAAAATACATAATTAATAATATTTAAGAAGGTTTTAAGGGATTGGGTCTGGGTACTTTCAAAGGAGGTATAGTTACTGTGAAAATACCATATCAGGGTTGTTACTTGAGTAAGTGGATTTAAAGAGACAAGCCCACAACATGATGAATAATGGTTTATCTCAGATGAATCAACCCACCTTCCTTAATGCCCACATCCTGCCCAATGAGTAAATCAAGATGAATCACTTGAGTCTGTCTTTTCCACGTAATGATATTGCCAGCTTATGAAACCACAATAACACATCAATAAAACTCATGGCTAGCATTTTTATCCTTTGTACAGATGGTGTTCTACTGACAACCAGCCAGCCACACTGAGATATAGCCAGTTTTGTAGCTTTTATTATGTAGGTGTGTTTCTTTTTAGCAGTTTGTGCATTATGTGGACTTCTCTTCTTTTACAGCCACTTGGTCATGATGTAAGCTCGTGCATGAAGCCTGACACCTTCTATTGGTAAGATCATACAGATCATCCTACAGGAACAACAACCTCATGTATTCAAACATTTTAAGATAACTATCTGTATTTTGAGCAAATGACAGCTTCCAAATTGTGAAAGAAAGTAATCAATTTCTGCACACTATCACCACAAACTTTACTTAAAATGCAGCGTTTCAATCATAGACTTTTGTCTGGCATCGGATGGCTAAATTACATAAATTACTTTCTTGCGCATGATTTCATTTTCCTAGTCACCCCTCCACCAGGTGTGCATTAGCTCACACATAATTTAACCTCTAAATTGTAGAAAGACTTTATATATATATATTTATTTTAGAGGGAGAGACAGAAAACAAGTTTGGATGAAGACATTTTTAGATGATTAGTCATTTTTATGGAAATTTAATGGGCAATAGGCTATTAGTTATTAGTCATATTGTAACCGGAAAACTATAGTCATATCTCTAGCATCACAGTAATATTCACTACCACTATATGCTGTGGTCTATTTGTATTTTAGAAATCCTTCTGCATGACTGTATTCATGCAGTTACATTAATAAAGAATTTTACATATTTTCCTCTTAAGTCAACCAACTGATATGTAAAGGAATCCTTGAACTGTTAGTGGACATACTTTATTACTCTAATAAAGTTATTTTGCTGCCACACAGGGGCGCCATTAGACCATAGTAGGGTTGGTGGAGAGAAAGAGAAACATCCTAGGTTTGTGAACCCGTTTTGTGAGAAAGGTGCTTCATGTCTTTGGTGTGTAACTCTGCAGTTCTTTACATGCATGTTTTATGGCATGCACTAAACCATAAATATGCTGTGGACAAATTCAAGTCTGTATTTATCATCCCCTTCATCACATGATATTTTTCTCACTGGAAGAAAGCAGAAGCTGGCATTTGCCACTCAAGTTGTCACAATATGAAAATGCCCTTTAAGGGAGCATGGTAATACAAATAAAACACAGTAGTTTTGTGTCATTCTCAATTAGTGTCATCACTAGCTGCCCTGGCTTCCTAGGTTGTGATGATGAAAACATGCCAGAAAAAGTATCACAATCTCAGTGCAGTGGTGTTTTTTGATAGGATGATGTCATACTTTATCGATTAAGTGGGAAACCTATCTATTCATTTATCCAATCCAGGGAGGACAGATGTCAGACTCCACTTCAGAACAGCCCAAGAATTGGAAAGGACACTTCAGCATGCTTGCCAACACAAGGGCTTAAACCTGGGCGCCAGGTTACAAACAGACAAATAAACCCTGAGCCTCAAAACCGGTGTCACTGGTGGATAGACACATGGAAAATAACATCATTTGGACCTGTCAGGCCTGGATGGAGTACAGAGTAACAGCATGTCCATGTCATCGTGACACCTGTGGTTCTAGTGGCAGCATAGTAGACAGACACAGTCCAAGCTGAGGGAAAGGACAAAGATCAACTTAGCTTTACTCCAGTGCCTGGGAGAATGATAAAATGTAGTCTTTGGAGTGATGAGGAGAGAGAAGGAAAAAGTTTGGACTGTGGTTTTAGACACAATAAATTACATCTACTGCCTGAAGCGGGTCTGAACCTACTTGGAAGCGGGTGGGAAACATCTGTAGAAGCCTTCCCCGGCTTTCTGTATTTATGGAAAGAGAAACCTCCTGGTGACCTGGGAACACGCTTACCCAATTAGCAGCCTCGCCGACGGATCAAATGGAAGTGAAAACATTCACTGCCGTGACGGAGATGCATCACAATGCCCCATTCATGCTGCCGAGCCCCCTTTCTTTTGGGGCGAGGTGGGGTTGGGGGATTGTTCTTCTACGGATATAGTGGCGAGGTTGGACAGGCGAGAGGGAGTAATGAATGCAACAAGAAACTAACTTACCTCATCACCTTCTTTGACGTGTCGATGGAGGCTTCATTCATGACTTAATACGGGTTCGGAGGTAAACACTGTTCAAAGGTGTTGCTTTCATAAGGTTACCGACCACTGCTCACCGCGGTGTTCCACTTCCCCTTCACCTCAGCCCTTACATCCCCTTGGATGTTCCCACCTTGACAACCTAACAAAACCTCGGGTCTTATCCTGTGGGACCAGGACTGAGGGGGTCAGGAGGCTTGAGAAACATCATTCGAAGAGAGGCTCTTGACAGCACAGGCCTCTGGGGTACAAAGACTACACTGCCTTATGGCCTGCAAAGTGTTGCAGCTCTGAATTGTCCCTCGTCCAGGCTGTCAAAATCATGACTTTGTTGTTTCTTACTTACTTTTTCAATGAGAATGATTTATTCGTATGCCTCTGACCTCTGTCGCTACCATGAAATTCCATCCAATTTCCAGTTGAAATAGAAAAACAAAACTCAAGAAAGGACAACCTGCACCTGGCAGGTTATTTGTTTTACAAATGTCAGTATAATGTGACATTCTGTCGTGATGAGAGTCAAGCAACCCAGGTGTGATGGCAGAGAGGATCTATTATAATTTTTCTAGCTTCTTTCACTATTACTCGTTCTCTCTTTTTTGCTGCTGTAACACCCAAATTTCCCCCCAGGGGGATTAATAAAGTGTTATCTTATCTCATGACTTAGAGCAGAGTAAATTATTGACTTGACTAGACTCTGTGTTGATAAAAATGCCTGTATTTCCCTAAATATTACAGACGTTTCCTCAGACTGTGTAATACTTGCACTGCAGCAAATGCTCAGTATAAACACTCTTTTATTTCTAAAATTAATTGTTTATTTATATGGGTGGAGCCATTGGTGCCTCAGTAAATGGCGTCTTGCGTCCTTGCTTGTGGATGTTTCCATTGAAGCTTATAAAAATGTTACCAGGCCAGGGCCAATGCTATAAAAATTCCAAATACAAAAAAACAAGTTTTTAAAAAAGTGAAAAAGAAGTTGAAACATGCAGAATGTTCATGCATTACATTTGGATTTTTCCAAACCACACAGCCAAAGACTGATATTGCTTTTTTTTCTTTCTCACCTCTCCTTCCATGGAAACATCTGATAGAAATAAAACTTTTCATGGTGTCAGGTCAGATAGCCATAAATACAGGATGTCAGCAGAGTGTGACCCTCACATCTAGAGGAGAGGCTGTTCTGAACCATGGCTTGGAACAGGATATCACATGTTTAAATATTGCACTTCTTTCTGATAAGTGGCTACTGTAAAACAACTTCAGACAACAGAGTATCGCTTTACCTGTCACCAGCAGTATTTCATCCTGTTGGCCAGAAAAATAAAACATAGGTTAACACCTCCTATATGGATAGACTGTGATCATTCAACTCAGGCAGTTAGCTACGATACTACTCCAACATTGAAAGAAAGACAGATGGGTGGCCTTTTTCATGTATGACGTTCACTGTTCTTTCTGTTGGCAGAATTCATGATGAAATGCTGTCACTCAAATCTAACGGCCTCTGTCCTTCTTTGTAAGTTTCAGCAGGTGTGGGTGAAAGTTAGAAGCAGCTGATATTTTTGTTCCGATGTGAATATCAGATGTGTTGAATAAAGCCATATGCGATGCTGTGACTTTTATTGGGTTTGTCAGAGCACACAGAGACACAGTGGGAACACTGCCCACATTCTGTTAAAGATAAAATAACACCTTTTCTTGCAGGTCCTGTATGCAGAGGATGTTGGGTCTGGATCTGGCCACGTGTGCACGGAAGCCTTTAGATGCCATCCAGCCACGTCCTGTGCTACAGAGCGACGTTGGAAGAAACAACCCTTGACACGGGCCTTGAAGTTGCCATGACTGATCACACAGGTACAGCGTAAGAGGAAGCGGGGCGTTGTGTTCCTTTCCTCCCCACATCAATTTGCCAAATGGTTGTGAATGGGTGCCATTTTGGAACATGCAAATGTGGGTAGCCTCTGCCTGTATCAGCTGATGCAGGTCAGTGTTGTGTTTGGCTGGGCCTTAAAGGCCTGAGGGGAGAAAGACGTACTGAGAGTTAGAAAAGGTCACATAAACTCTAGCTGTATTACTTTCCATGGCTGAAATCCTGTGAATGGATCCATTGTGGGGTGGGTCTCTGCTCGCGGAAAGCAAACCCTGTCAAGATCCAGTTCATTAGCACCTAGTTTACTGTTTGAAGTTAGTTATTTATCCGGTGTTTGAAGGAGAACCCCATTCAGACATACTGTAAGTGTGTGTGTGTGTGTGTGTGTGCGCGCATGCACTTTTATCCATGCGCGGGCATGTCATGTGCAAACGTACAGTACTCCTAGGATCTACAGGGGGTTTCCAGAGCAAATTGCTCAAGAGCAAATAAAACGTTCCATGGTGCAATAAAATGTATGGCGAATGAACAGGAGGGACATTGGTGCAGCTCTGAAGGTGGGAAACAACCATGAGAATTTGTTGGAAAAATATATACGTAAGGGATTGATATATACATGTTCTGACAGCCACTGACCTCGACCCTCTAAATAAAAGTATCAGAAGCATAGGAAGTGTTAAACAAAGTTCATTTATATAACGTTGTATTTTTCAGGAACTCTTACTGAAAAAGGAACAATGAGGTTATGTTACATAATTTTACCTATTGAGTATGAAACGAATTGGTGTTAGTAAACAGTGCTTGAAACACTGTCTACTTGTGGAATAACACAGAAGCAGCAGTAGTCCGTCCTCGTCTTGAGTTATTCTACTGTATTTCAAACTCATATGTGAGTGTGCCTGTGTTCGTTTTCTCTTTTCTTTTGTGATCTGTTTGTTCATTGGAACGCGTCCCTGTGCCTCTGGTCAGACAAAAGTGCCGCGTTGAGCAAAACCTCCACTCCACGTTTATGGTCTGTGTGGGTCGTCCTATTTGTACATGCTTAGAGCAAATTAGACCAGCAGCTGCGCATGGCTGTCCCATTCCATGTTGGCTTTTCATGATAAAAATATGCCTCGGTAAACCTCGCAGCTTGGATCCAGAAATATGCGGCCCGTTCCTTCTGGCACTGACACTTCACCATATTTACAATCAGCACTTCCCTTTTCCGGCATAAAAAGAAAAAGACAGAAGGAGGCAGAGAGACAGAATAGAGGGGTGGGAGTAAATGAGAGGGGTGGAGAGAGAGGGACCACCTATGCAGATGTTTTCCACATGTAGAAGGAAAACAAGCTGCGGCAAGATGAGTATGAGGAGAGGGAAGAGAGAAGGCTGCACCTGTTGTGGGGTGATGATCTGGCCACGGGTGACATCAGTCCTCGTAACGTGTCACGCTGCTTGAGTCATTAACCAACTACAAGCCAGTAAAGGCTCTTTGTACGCATTTCAGAACAATATGTTCTCACTTCACTTCGATGTAGTAACATTGTACAGTTTATTTTTAGAGTGATTAAAGTGTTGCAAGAGGATAGTTGGTCTGTAAAACCACATTGTAAGCTACAAAATAGGTATGGTTTTGACAGTTTGATTCTGTAAATTATATAATAAAGTGCCATCGCATTTTTTTGATATGATTACACTTTCTAAACATTTCAAAATTGTTTGTTTTAAATGAAAATAGACATTTTAAAGGAAAATAGTCAAACCTAAATATAAAAGCACAGGTTTGCTTTTGTGGTGGTATTTCTTTAAATATGCATTTAAAAAAGATCTGAATAAGTGCAGAGGCTTTTTCAAAAGTCCTTCTTTCATGAGATCACCTGTGTGTACCTGAAGGTGTACTTTGCGCTTTAATATTGAATCAATATCACACACCTGCCTGAATTCCATTCAGTCAAGTCTCCCTTTATGTCTTGTGACAGTTGGGAAAAGTGGAAGGTAAATATATTTTCTGACAGTGTGACAGGAATAAGGAATAGTCCCCGCTCTGAATTGAGTTCTTAGGCTAATCATCCATGATTACAGCCTTGGAAGCCAAAACACACTCCATGTGAAAGAGGTTGTTTTCATCTGCATGCTGCAGCGGCACGGCTGGCTGACAGAGTTACCTATTCTCCCGAGGGCTCTCACTCTCCTTCTGCCTCTACTGGACTGGCCCGCAGCAGGTCTCGTAGCCCCTGGGGACTGTCCTGGGAGACCTGGACAACATTGGCAGCAGGCGGCTTAGCGGTGTCATTTCGCCGCAGTAAGCTATGGACAAAAGCATCTCTTGTTGTCGCGAGGTGTGTGTGGTGCTGCTTTCCCAGCCTTGTGGAAAGGAAAGGACAGCCAATGACCAATGCCAAACAAACCTGCTCCAGCTCACCTGTGCAGTGAATGTGGAACTGAGTGACCCAGATCTGGATGGAAACCATTGCAAATATTTCCCAGCAAGGTCTGTGGAAGAAGCATTTAGCAGGGCCTCTCAGCAGGGAATTTAACTAACTGTAAATGACTCGGACTCCCTCCAGTTTGTGTCATCTGTTCCTAAGAAGTAATAAACATTTGGTTTACCATCAAACCATCCAGCACATAGCTCAGTGCAATACAAGGTGTGATTGAAGTGTAGTAAAACTTCAGTGCCTGCGACGATTGTGTGTTTATCTCATCACTCGCTGAAGAATTTATTACACGACAGAGTAAGTAATGAGTGTGATTAAAAGCAGAGTTGTTGGGAAGTGAATCTGTTTATTGCCTTGTCTGTGCAGTGCTGCTGGCGAGTCAGACTTCTTTTGCCCAAAGTACAGCTCAGTTTAGAAACGTAAGCTACGCTGCAAATATTTGGCTTGGCCACAGAAATGGAATTATATTGGCACAGAAAGCTTAGAAATAAAAAAACAGCAACCTTGGGAACAATTATACAAAGTGAAACGCGGTTAAACCAAGTGCTACTGGTTCCTGTGAACCCAAAGCTATGGTGACTTGATGGTCCATTTGAACCACAGATAAAACCCCATAACAAACAGCATTTAATAAATGTTTTGTCGTTGTTTTCAGAACATGAAATGCTCTGACAACACAATAAATATCATTTGAAATAAACAGCAATTATGTCTGCTTCTGCGATTAAATGGAGGATGATTTATGCGTCTGTTTAAGCATTAATTTATTTTCTAGACTCCTATTTATTGAAGAGCAATAAAGAGGATATGGAATTTGTTCATAATACCGATCACAGGGCTTTATATTCACTTAGCATGTAACAGAATCACTTGTTATTGGGTGTGGCAACTCTGATGTGCATGTCTGTGTTATGTTTTACACCGACAGTATTTCTCTAACAATGTCCACATCTGATTAAAGCATCACCATCTGGCAAACAGGATACACAACCATACAAATCAAACAGTGACTATAATATTCTAATACCGTATGAGACAAATACAATAAACTCACTGTTGCATAGTTACAATATAATATACAGTGTGTGGTTTTAAAAACCTACATTTGGATAAAGTCACTGAGTAAAAATGCATTATTGAGTGATGGGAATATCACGAGTTACTGTAAGAATATTTGAAAATGTTACATTGATGTAAGATATAAGTCCATGTAAAAAAGGTTCTTGTAGGAATATTTTAGCAATATTCTAAAGTCCATGTCTCCCCACTTTTTGAGACAGTTCTGTATTTTCCAAGAACACTAGTGATAATTTTTACATCCCGTGGGTTTTTGTCTTTATTAGCCACACCTGTTCCCTAGTGTTCACCTGCCCATAATTCCTTCGTTAGGGCCTTGTCTATATACAGCTCTGGAAAAAATTAAATTAAGAGACCACTCCAAATTTTCCAAAGTTCATTTTACTCAAACACATACCTATAAATAGTAAAACCAGAGAACAGATCATTTTGTAGCGGTCTCTTTATTTTTTCCAGAGCTGTATACTGGTTCCTTTCCTTTGTTCTTTGTCGATTAATTTAGTTTGAACCTATGTTTGTATCCTTGTGTGTTCTACAGTTTGGACAATTTGCCCTGTGTTGGGTTTCCGTGTTCCTGTCTTGCCTTATATGTTCCCTGTGCCTCCGTCTCCAGACCTGGACACTTACCATAGCTTGTATTACCTAAATGTAGATTCCTTTGTATTAATAAATTGCTCCCATTTGTTTGTGCTGTCTGCATTTTGGTTCTTTCCCTGCTGCCTGAACCACTCAACGTGATAATAATGCTGTCCAACTAGAGATCAAATTTTTATTTAAATTTTATCTAAATGTGGAGGACACAAAACTCAATGGGAGAATGTGTATGAATAAGTTAGATATTTTTTTTTTTTTGGAAGGCTTATAGTGTACCTGCTGGCATTGAACATCAACATCAACTATAATAATCCCAAGGAGCGCTAAAGCATTGAATATTTGATTTGGATCACATTATGAATCCTTGAGCTCTATTCCCTACTAACCATGAAAAAATAGGGGTTATTGGTTTTTATGATGGCCTCATCAGTGGGGCATTGTCTCATTAGCCATTGAAGCCCCACCTGCAGAACACAGGAAACACAAACTCCATTGCTCTCATTGACACAAACACAAATGCGGCTAGCCTGCTAGCTAGCTAACCATCATGCAAACGTTTAAGCCAGCTTTGTTTGCTCACAGCTGAGGCTCAAAAGAAAGGCAGGACCAGTGCAGAAAAGGGCCAGCTTTGACAATTTTCACACAAAGGGAGCACTGTTGGCTAACAGTGAGCGGCCTGTTTCTGGGAGGTTAGCACTGTTCCTGGGGCCCATTTCATGGAAGAGTTAGCAAGGCCAAAGGCAACCCATGGACTGAAGTGATAGTTAAGGCCTTCGAGGCCAAACCTGGGTCTGGCCCTCTAGCGATCCCCTCTGTCCCCCACCCAGTTCAGAAGCTTTCACAAAGCCGACTGGGGATGCTGGGTGCTGCAGGTGTCCTCTCATAAAGACCCAAATCACATGGGCTGGTGGACTGACGGACTGAGTTGGCATGTTTGGGGGGGTTTTTTTCCTCCTCACAGGTGTTGGAAAAATCAGGACAATAATGAAGTGCCATATATTCAGTATCGGACTACTTAAATTATTAGTTGTAATAATTTCTCTTTGTATTTTCCCTGTATGTAAATAAGCAGTCAGAACTGTATCTGTCAGTCAGTTTAATGCCGTTGATGGTTTGTGGTACCATTAAATGTCAGTGATCTGTGTGTGGCTTTAATAAGAATGTGGCCTCAGCAGTCTTGGGTGTCAAGGAAGGTATAGTTGACTTGTTCATGCTAAAGCAAAATAGTCCAGGCAATTATTAATGGAGAGATTAACATTAAAAACTAACCCCGACCTCAGCTTCTGGCCAAGACCAGATCATTAATTTCTTTGTACCTCCCATTCACAGTGTCAGTGTTTGAGAGGACACTTCCTCCAGCTGCAACTGCAATGCAGCTATCAAAATGAATAGTCTCTGCCTTCGTTTGATTTAGCCCTAATGGGATGGAGAGGCCAGAAATAACGGCTTGTGTGGTGAAAAGGGGAAAGAGGAAGAAAGCATGCAAGTAAAGTCGAGAGAGAGAGAGAGAGATTAATATCCAGGCTTTTCTCCTTCTGACCACAGAGTGGGCATAAAGAGCCCGGCGCCTCATTGATGTCAACCCTAGCTGTGCCTGTCCTGTAGTTTTCAGTTTGGTTTGGACAGAACAGGCGGCCTGGCCTACAGGGGTTGGGAGGACAGGGCCCAGGGTTTCCCACATCACTCAAGGGCCTCTGATAGGCGGTCACACAGGCCGGTAATGACAGGGGGAGAGATTTAGTATTAAAGTCTCCTCTGCTGCCTCCTCTGCTCCTGTCTGACGTCAGGCTGTTAAATACGGGGATGAGAGCATGGCATGGTCTATGGGGAAGGGAGTTAGACCTGTCTTAAGTATACAGCTTTGTGTGAGAGAAGCCTGGCTGGGTTTCCTTGGAGTGTTGCTAAGGACACAAGCTGTACACAGCACGGGGGAATTTAGGATCACAGTCAATCATTAAAGGGATTTGCATCTGCCATAAATATGAATTCAGTCAAGGTAAATGGTGATAAGGTTGAAGGAGGAGGTCGTTCCATATACTAACATAGTGACTCATTCTAAGTGGTTTGTAATTCATTGGGTGGACTCTGGGTTAGCAATACAATAATGTGGGCCAAGACTACCAGTAAAGTTATTCTTCGTAGTCTTTAGTTGTTCGGAAGTCGTGGCTTGCCGTTTTTTCAGTTTTTAAACCGCTATCCCACATACAATACTGAGGGGTTTTCCCCTGGTTATTTGTAAAGCATTATAACAGTTGAGTTCATGACTAATGAACTTGGAAAGCCAACTAGAAGGCTGGAGACTGGTTTGAAAATCTCATATACGCACAAGTAAAAGACCTCATTGTCTTTGTCAGTATGCAACTCAACCGTACAACCAATATCCAAAGCAGTTCAGCAACATTAAAGCAGCCGATTGCTGCACCTGCATCCACAGATCATCACACCATTGTGGCATTTAAAGAAAAAGCCTCAGTCAAACACGTCCCCTGACCTTCTCCAGCTAACATAAACTAATTAGGCTGGCTCTGAAAGGAATGACCCACCATTGGATTAATCAGCCTCCACAGATCTGGACCATGCAATCCTTCTTCGGCCAGCTTTCCCCACTAGAACCTCATTATCTCACGTTTTCAAAGAAGTGCCATGGCAAATAGCAGAAGGGGCTGAAGGGATGGAGAAATGGAGGAGGTGGTTGTGCAGGAAGGGGCTTCCCCAGTTCCTCTCTTCTCACATTGAACTCAGAAAGGAAATTTCAAGCGTGAAGCTCAGAGAGTGGTCAGTACCGCTCAGTCCAGCAGGCAGCACAGAGGGGGCCTTTGTCCACCATCACTTAGCGCCAATTACAGCCCGTCAAAATAGTTTTTCTGCTGTGGTACGACGTGTTAATGGGCCCAGAGTTGGGTGTGAGGAGTGACCTTGTCCACACACACCAACCAGAGGTCAGGGGTTAATAGGGCCCCTCTGATGTGGCGGATGAGATTTCGGCAACCTTTAGCTGGCAAGGGAATGCCAGGACAAAGCCTCTAGAATGTGATACAATTAGGCGGACAGCTAACCATCCTGAATGGAGTTGCATTAGCTAGGAGCAGATGGGCAGCCGGACGCTAGCCAAACAGGTGCGGAAGGTCAAAATGCCTCTCAAATGCGAAAGGACCCAGGTGAGGACACACACCAGCCAAACTCAGAGCTTTATTTGGAGTGAGCAGAAATTAAAAATCCTGTTGAATAAATGACTCTTCTGGACACAAAGAAGGTCCCTTTGTAGTGGTAAAAAGGTCAGAGACCGTCCAATCTTCTGTAGCATGTCGCATCCCAATCCTGAACCCATGGAGCTGAAGCTTGGCTTAAACAGAGGTACAGGCCAGCAAGCCTGTAGACCTCCCTCATTTATACCTGGAAGCCGTCTACTCTACCATATGAGAAAGTGAGCTTGGCACGATTGGCGTCTGACCTATACTGTGTTTCCTGAGTTTAAGTAATCAGTGATTATCTGATGCAAGATGAAAACAAATCCTGGCAAAATGAAATGTTCTTAACATTGAACTGTGCTACGTGTGCCTGTTCTGGGTATGTGAGCACAAAGCCAGGCCTCCGTTTACACCATAAGTGTGGGAACAGAACCAATGCCAAACTACCCATTGGCCCACAACACTCTGCCAGGAAGAGCTGGAGATATTTGAAAAATTACCCTACACCACACTGAGCAACTCCAACCACATGCAAGCCTGTGGGAACTAGCGGATGACATCTATCTACATGTAAATACTCTAAAAATATTTTCTGGACTTATTGGTGTAGAGATTGTTCCCCCCACCCAATCCTCTTGGATATAGTAGTGGTGATCTGGCCCCCAGATTCATCTACTTAATGTTGAAATAAAGGAGGTGATTGAACTCAGCCTCCAAATTGGATTTGTTTAATCTGCATCAAGTTTGAACATCCTGTGTAAACACAAGCGTGTGCAGATGCCGGAAACGCCACGGCTGGAAACGAAATGCCAGTGGTTGACTTTGGCAGAGAATCAGAAGAGCAGCAGGGGGAATGAGGCCTGAACTGAGCCTGGAGAACTTCCATTGTTACTAGAAGGTCAAAGGCTACTTCTTCAATGTACAAATGAGTACACTGAAATGGTATTGATTATAATATAGTATATTACACACAGTGATGAGGTTAAAAATCATTTCTATGACTTTGGTCATTTGCATATAAGAAACACCCCACAAAGTATAAATCCTCTTGAATTAGTTTATTATTGTCATTACATAAAATATGTCTAGAGTGCTAGGAAGTATTAGTAGTACTAGTACTACTTGTGCTAGGAACCTCTGGGAACAGAATCTGCAATCTCTCCTCATAACGGTTACTGCAAATTTGGCTTTGGCAAATTATGTGGAAGCAAAATTGAATAAACACAAACATCATTAAGAGTTCATGTGTTCCAGTTAAACAACTCTTTGGTTAGACTCTCATTTCCTTAATGGCTTTGCAGCCATAGTTCACCCCTGTGTTAAGTCACAAATCATTGACAACCAACATGGTTTCATTTACCTTGTTTTCCTTGGAGATAAGTGAGAATATGACTTTGTCTTGATAGGATTTATTTGCCTTACAGCAAAGGCTACACCCCTTCAAGCCCAACTCTTTAAGGGAGTGTGTTTCAGGCAATGGGGGAGGAGAAGTGAAGGTCTCTGGAGGTTAATTCCAATCGCAGTGCCTCCTTGAAGCAGCATGACAGCGTGTCTCCTCTGCTCACAGATTGGATGAGATCTTTGTGATCAGGCACACCTTATTACAATGTGTTGAACAGTGAGTCTCTTGCTCACACATGCTCATTTTTCTCCACCTGCATATACAGTATTTATGTTTTTGTTTTTATTATTTAGCGAATTTGCACTGTGTGCACATTTATTTATTGTACAAGTTTAGTTTATTCAGGGTAGCAATGGTTGTAGCTGCTAAAGGATTTGTGGTACTATGTCTGCCATAACAAAGACAATTCCAATAAACCGAATTCTAAACCTTATTTGAATGTTTTGACAGTTTCACAGTTTTATGTGATTTATTATATCCGATGTCTGGCAGGGCTCTGCAATGTTCTTGCTGTTGTCTTTAATTGTTTTCATCACCACAAACTGCCATTTTATTACTTATAAAAGTACTACACCTTGATCTTGAAGGAAGCAAGGAAAGTAAAGGGAAAGAATGAACAAAAATCAAAAGGGATGAGGGAGACAAAGTAGTGACCACACAGTGGTGAAGACATAACAGCAAAGAAAGAAAGAAAGTATGTGAAAAAGATAGAAAGAATGTGAGACAGACTGAAAAATAAGAATGAAAGGAAGAAAAAAAAAAACAAAGACAAGCGAGAAAGAGTGAGATGTGGGCCATTCATAAGCAGACTTCTCCAAGGAATCTTGGGCCAGCACACCTGCTACTATTCACTACAGAGGAAATAGACACTCTGTGGAAGAGAGGCTCTTGGCCTCGGGACAAAACCGCTGCAGCGCCAAATTAGAAACAGGAAGGACTGTGGGTAAGGCTCAGATTAAAAACGCACTCCCCACATGGACTCAATATACTGCAGCTCTGATCCCGCTCTGGAAACCCAAAACCCAACAGCACTATTTTATGTCCCAGTCAACAGAACGCCCGCAGTTTGCACAGTGACAGTACAGAGATTCAGTCCAATGTCAACCCCTGAATGTTGGTAAACTGTGGCCCTCTAAATGCTGCCCATTCTAATGAAGAAAATATGTTTCTAAGTATACTTTATTAATTTCTGCAGTCACAACTCTGGATACTTAATAATAGTGCATCACAACTGCATTTTCACTAAGACTGCTTGGTCCTAAACAGGCTATGGTATACTTTATATGAGTTCAGTCATGAGGAAATTATGTGGATTTCAAAGAAAACCAGAGTGGGCCTGAGCCTTCCTTTTCTCTTGCACTGGCCTCTTTCTGGTCCATCTATCAGCACCAGAACCAGATGAATGTGACGCAAACACCAAAAGGGAGGACACAGCGCTGAGTTTCCCCACAGACAACCATTTGAGCACCTAATGTTGTCAACAAGCAGCTAGCAAGAAGTAATGATCCATAACACACTCTGTAAAGGAGTGAAACTAGCAAGAGGTCTGTGGACGTACCAGAAAAAGAAATGAATATTGATATATGCCTGCTGCCTTCCTCTTGTGACCCTTGACCTCTAACGGGTTTCTCCTCTGCTGACGGGATCTGTAAGGCATTTCCTGCCCATTCGCGTACATGCACGTTCAATCTGAGGAGGAAAAGAGCATAAAAAAGGGTTGGCGTAGTTTAAAAAAAACCAGGATAAGGGAAAAAAGTATGCACTCATTCTCATACAATATTTCCATTTACTCATGGGCCTGTCCAAGTAGTGTGTTCCCCTCAATCTATCATTTTCACTGTGGTTACTGATGGTAGAAAAACCTACTGTAATTATTTCTACAGATATTGAGGACATCTAGAGGTTGTTTCTCCTCACTGGAAAACAGAACAACTCCTTTCTCATAAAGGTCAAGTTTTCATTACATGAAGCTCAGTAAGGATTCACAGAAGGATTCTTACAAGTAATTGAATGTGCAGGCACAAGGAGGCAACAGATGGACATATGTGTAGCTTAGAGAAGAAGGAAGCAAAGGAGAAAAAAATCCAAATAATCTAACTTTGGGACTGAATCCATGTTCCATCTACCACTGTCCTTTTCCTCCCCTGTCTGTTTGATGTGCCTTTCTACTCTGCAAGGCCTTTGCCTCACGGAAGAGGTCATCACTAAAGCTATGAAGGGCCACATTCACCGTAGGTCCGCTTACTGATGTTTGAGCCAGGCTTGCTGATGGATGTACACACAAACACACACACACACACACACACATATATGCATATGCGCATTATGCCAGACGGGGAGTGTGCTCAGTAGTGCGACTCCAAGAGGAAAACCTGCCATGACATCACCCAGGGGAGTGCAGGTGCAGGGCCGGGACAGGAAGTGAGTCACAGGAAGCTTGGTGAGGCAGACTTTGCCGTGCCACTGACAGGCTGTGGGCGAGCAGGGCGAAGGAGTTACACCTCCTAGCTGTGCTGGCTGGGGCCCTCAGGTTGAGGACCTGCTCTTTGCATAAACAGGCTTCTCTCATCTCCCTCTGCAATCAGTTTGATGTAGCCTCCTTTCAAAATAATTTTTCCCATGTACCACTATAGTGTTACAAAGACAATACATAATATTTTTCAGCTCTTTTTTAATAATTGCATGATTTTCTGTACATCATCACTCGATTTGGTTTTGGCATTTGTGCAGACAGCATATGATCGGCACATTCTAATTGAGCATAACGAATATTATTGTATACTATTATAATTGTTGTATACTTTTAAACAATTATACCATTCCTACACCACATATTATATGAAAGAGAAGTATGAATACAACACAGCACATGCTCACGGGCTAGAGATCATATGTATACAGGTTGGACAATGTTCAAAATAAGTGTTTGCAAGCATTTCATCTGAACCTTTTCAAACCTGCGTTGCTCCAGCACAGAGATGTGTGACAGATGTACTGTATGCACAGATGGATGGATGGATGGATGGAGGTAGTGCGTGTGTCCTTGACAATGGCAGTCCAGTGGTTTATACAAAGCTTATTACGCTAATGAGAAAAGTGTGGGGAATGGATTTGTCCCATACCACCCAGGGAAATAGAGCCTGTTTCCCCTGGTGCACTGCATCTGGAAGCAGCCTTCTGGTAATCTGCTCTAAGTACAAAAGGTTCAGCACCAGCTTGTTCTCATAGACCACCAAGTGAGGCCCCGAACTCCATAACAGGTCTCCCTTCCTTGCTGGGGATCAACTGATGCTTGGTGGACTGGGTCCTAGGCCTGGAACTTCTTAAGGTGCCGCATCAACACTGATCAGCAACTCGTGGCAATGATATTAGCATTCTGTAATCCTTAACTGTGGAGATGTGTACTGTGGTCATAAAAAAGTCAAACCTTCCTCATCTTTCTTATCTCCATTGCGACCTGCAGACAGGGGGAGATGGGAGGCTTTGTGGCATCACACAGACAGCATTGCAGATGTGTTGTTGCCATCTACTGACTAAGGATAAATAGAAAAGTATATAAGATCATTAAATTAGAACTTTATCTAGCCTACAACAATACATATATAGAGACTGCATAAACATTTTTATACATAATTATACCATAACGTTTAATTCACACCAAATCAGGCACTGGCTGTCGTCCCATTCGTTTGAACATGGGTAGTGCATTTAGGCTGCGGCAGTGGGGACTGCAAGGAAAGCCAAAATAACGCAGCGGCCCTGCAGCTCAAAGTTGAAACAGAATCAACTTGTAGAAAATGGCAACCGAGGTGGCCAATCATGTAAGCCAGTGATCAGACTGGAAGACGCCCAGATGTAGCATGTTTATCAAGCAACTGTGAAGAGAGACTGATCGCCGCCATGATGACCTTTCCAGAGCTGTACAACCCTGCCTTGAAGGAGTACAAAGACCACTTTGCAGTCACTTGGCGTTGTATTGCTCTTCAAGTTAGAATTTCTACGTCTGCTACTATCAGCATGGCCATGTAGTGACACTCCCACACCACCACACAACCCTGAGCTAATCGCAGCAATGCCTGATTTGGTGTGACTACAACCTAAGGTTGCAAAAAACATAGATGTAAAGTGTGTTTATATATATATGTGATAGAGAGAGAGAGCGTGAGTGTGTTCTGTTGTATAATGTACCTATTTGGCATTATTCACTGTGAGCTTTCATCGGTCATCAGACAGATAATAGAGGAGTTTTGGGCTTTCTTTTCATTGGCAGCTCTGAGCGAGAACATTGCTGATTTGAAGTTGTATGCATGGTAATGGACAAGATTTACTATCCCTAAGATTGGCATTTATTTAACAGGCATGCAGGGGGATGTCAAGTAGCTCCCTTTGATTGATCTCTTCACTTCCTGCTACAAAAATGGAGGCAGGTCCCGTAACCACACTACCCCTTTCAACCTCGGGGCATAGGAGACGCCCTTCGGCAAGGTTACAGGATCAGTTGGGTTCACCCTTCCCCCCAAACCTAACTGTAACCATCAGAGGAGTAAACATGACACTGACCTTAGATCAGTGTCTGGAGGCAAATCCATCCTGTTTTAGAAGCCCATATGTGGTCCATATGGAAGTCCTTCCTATATCCCTTGTGGAAAGTACAAGTTACCCATCCTGAAGTCCATTCCTATTTGATCACAGAGAAACAGTTAAATATAATCTTATATCTTAGCGATAATTTACCAAAATCCTACAGTATTTTCTCTCACCCCATTTCATATTATTTAATGCAATCAAAACAGTGAAAGAGAGAGAGCAGGATAGAGAAAGTATTGCACACCATGTCCAGATATCATGAGAAATGTGTGAGTTATTCAAAGTCCTTGGATAAGAGATAAACTGCTCTGATGTTATGAGGTCGTTTCTCCTGCTGCTGCCCCCTATGGCCCGTCAATAAAAAGTGTCTGGCTTAAGGTCTTGTCCATCCTCTAAGGTTTCATTGCCTTGTTCTCGAGTGTATCATAATGGCAGACATGCCTTTAACTCTGTACTACAGCTTAACTGCAAGACTATTCTGCTGTGAGTATAAGGGTATATAATGGCCTCTTCCATTGAGTTCCAGCCAGAGGTAATGATTTCAGCATGTCACTCCACGCAAACTTCACTGTGATTGCATGGATGTTTAGCTCTTACAGTAATGGTAGTAGAACATATTTCAGGAGCAAGTTAACGATAGTTTTTTGTAATGCTGCTGTCATTTCCTACATGCCTTTTGAAACGTGAATGCGCATTTGATAAGTCAAAACTAGCACATTTGTGGCACATGTGCTCACAGATGTGCTTGTACGTGCAGATATATGCACGTGGAAGAATGAAAGACTTAAGATTGTATATATGTAAACGCACTATTGTCCATGCAGTCACTCTGGAAAAGTAATTTCCATATTTGCTCTGCTCCTGAATCTGTGGATGCCTGTTTGATGTGTTCAGAGCTGCAGCACAGATGCCACAGCCTTAGCTATGCTGGACGTCATCTTACTGGCTGTTCTCAGAATACAGAAAAAAAACCACCATGTGCACCACCTCTTAAATTAGTGTGTGCAGCACATGAAGTAGAAAAGGTCCGAAGTAAGAAAAAACTCTTTAAGTGGCCACTGTCTCTCTTCACTTCTCTACATTTTCGTGTCCCACCTTGGCGTAGAGCCAGTTGAGATCTCCCATTGTGACCGAGCCCCCTGTTTCATCAGAGATATACGGCACGCCACATATTTTCCAATTCTGGGCCAGCCAGAAATCTGGAAATCTGATTTTATAGCCCTTATGATTTTGGTTGTTTGGAGCTGTAGATAGTCTTGGTGTGGTTTGCTTCGCACCAAACAAAACCAATGAGCTCCGCCACGCTAGTAGGTCCCAGCTTCCAGTGTTATGCTCATCAGTTGTGCGGCTGCTCTGTTGTGTGTTTGTGCGTAAACAAAGACAGCGAAGGACACCTTTAACAGATTTACCAGATGTTCATGGAGAAGGAAGGGGAAAATCTGTTTTCAAAGAGTGACTTTGCAGAGGTCTGTGTAGCAGGTGAAGAGAATCTTGCCAGGAGCACATATCTCACAGTTGTGCTATTATAACTAAATCACGGAATACACAATCGCACACAGACTAAATCTTTAGCTCATCATCAATTCTTTCGTGCCATAAAATAGAGGGTTTTAGAGTCCATGTTGTGCATAAGCTGGATAAAAGTACCGTAACCCAACCAGTGGCTGACCACACTTGAAGTCTCTAGTCCGTGATGACGTGATGAGCCTGGAAGTCAGTCACTAATGGCGGAGATAATAGGTCCTTATTACTTTGACCCCTGACCCCTGTTCTTAGTCAGAAGTGTAGGAGTGGTCCCTGAGGAGCTGTCTGATACTAACGTGGCTCTAACATGAGAAGCCTCAGAAGTCGTGGAAACAGTTGCCAACTTATTGTACAACTGAAACCCAATTTCAGTTGTACTATGAGTTGCTATGGGAGTTGCTGCCCATGTGTCACCCACCCTGGGAGCAGTATTTCCACCCAACCCTATGAAAGGTTTATGGACTTAAACTATAAAGGCAAACCACTAAATCTCAACACTGTTTTAACACAAAAATTCCTCCAAACTTTTTTTGGGGGGGTTAAGGGTTTTAATGTTGATTTTTATCATATGTTCATTAAGTGGGCCAGTGAAGTGACTTCCTCCTGAAGTCCATTAAAATGGTGCTGCTACTGGCAGAGGTATGCGCAACCCATGTGCGGGGTTGTGGTATGGTTGGGTCCACAGAGAAGAAATGGACACCAGATGGGACCAAGGGGGTTGGAGATGCAAGGTAGAATAAAATAACACATGCAGAAAATTGAAGCTGAAATGTGGAAGGAGGGGGAGGAGGTGCGTGTGTGTGTTTGCATGTTGGGACGGTATAAAATAATTGGCTAGTTGCATCAAAAAGAGTAGACGGGTGCGATACACCCTTGAGGGATAAGAATGGGTAAACAGATATGATCTGAGGCACATGAAAAAAAGAGTGACATTTCCAATGTTTTTACTGCCCGTGAATAAAGTCTCACGGCCCCTTCTAAATGTTTTGATTTACATTTCCTATATAAGTAACAAGCGTATCTTTGTTCAATGCACATTTGTTTTTGAAGAGAAAAAGCCCACCAGGAAACCCTTGAATAGATGATTGAAAAAACAACCACGTTGGTTTTCCATGCAAGCGTATGCATGTGTCTGAGATTGAAAACCAACATTCCACGGTCCCAATGTGCGCTCACATAAAAAACTTTCTATTTAGAGCATTTTGAGCTGCCTTGTGATCCCTCCAAACCCTTTCTAATGCAAACACAGCAGAAAACGCAGTCAGTCAAACTCCGCAAAACTCTCCCTCTCTGTTTCTCTTCTCCCTCTCATTATCTGATCTGCTATTGTGGCTACGCTATAAATTTTCATCTGTGTCTTTCTGGAGCTGTTTTAGTCAACTCACTTCGGTCTAGATATTGCATTGTTTCCATTGAAAACATTGCATTATGAATATATTGACTCGGGTGCTTCAAACTGACTTACTGCGACATATGTGTTGTTTTGCCAGCCAGCCATCCCCACTGTGATAGTGAATAAAACACTTGTTGCTTGTGCTGCAGTTTATTACCTGCTGCTGCCGCTGCTGAGTAGTTTTGTGAAACATTCCTGTATTTTTATTTTTTTGCCTCCTTCAGCGCCGAAACACATCAGAGCCTTATGACTCAGAGATGACAAAGAAAGGAAGAATCTGTCTGAGCATGTGCAGTATGTGGACAGGTGCAGGTCTGCGTTTGTTTGTTGCTATTAATTAAAGTGCCAGTAGGCTCTTTTCTTGCTGAGAGCCTCTTGGTGTGTCTGTCTGCCATAGTTTGCAAACCTTTAGTCTGAAATCTCACTATAAATAAACCTTGTGCCCTGTCAGATCCTTCCTCCGAAGCGCTGCAGTTCCCCCCCCCCGTTAGTATTGGTTACGAACAGAAAAACATAGGAGCAAGCTTCTAGACGAGCCTTCCCAGGGAGCTTTTCAGTGACAAGTAATGCATGAAAACAAACTCTGCTGTTTTTGTAATCTTCCCATGGGAGTCCTTCACATTTGTGGGCTTGTAACTTGTCACTCCCGTCCTGTGACCCTACACCCTACAGCAGTTCATTACATCAGCGGCACCCTGACCCGGCTCTGTCACTTTCCTCTCCACACTTCTATTGTTGGTTTCCAATTACATTTACCTAAAGGGTTCAGTGCTTTGTTTGCAATCAGTGTAGTATGAGCTTCTTGTCATGTGTTGTATTTTCTCAGCTAATTTGTGTCTGAATTTGAAACTCTGTTATTCATGCCAGCCACACATGTTGGCCCCTGACATAGAAACATCAACAATGGCTGGTTCACTGTTGCTGGTCTTGGAAAATTGGAGCAACCACATTTTTTCACGATAAATACATTATTTATTTACAAATAAAGTGGTTATAATAGAAATAAATACAAAATAAAAATCTGAGCATTATACTTCATGTGGTATTGCACCCATTTCAAAATGTACATCAGAAATACATTTTCAAAGCCAGTAAAGGAATATTCCTCTGATTAAAATATTTATTTTTCCCAACTGTATGTAGACATAAATATATTCATATATAGTTTTTTTTTCTTCTTCCGCAATAGCTCTGTTTTGTATTTCTTTCATATAAATAAACATCTTCATTGGGAAACCGGGTGTCCATAACCTCTGATGTGTCTTTCAGACTCTCTTGCCCGCTCTTCTCTTTCTATCCATACCACTGTCAGTTTCTCACCGGCAACCACATCCCTCAACCACCATATCCTGGTAGTTTTTCAGGATGACCTTGTCGTATTCATCCAGGTAGAGCAGGGAGATGGGGCTGAGGTCAGTGGGCACACAACAGGCTCTGGGGATGTTCGAGTTGACTGAGTTGACCAGCGTCTGCACTATGGCATGATTGGTAGAATTGAGGTGGTCTGCAAGGGGGAACGGACATTCCCCATGGCAATAAAAGGCGTGGTAGCCAGGGGGTGCCACTATCCACTCGTTCCACCCCACGTCACTGAAGTCCACATACAGGGCATGCCTCTTGCAGCTGGCCTTGTGCTGGTGCTTCCTGCGTTGTTTGCGGAGTGCCGCCTGACGTTTTTCCCGTGTGTGGAGTACTGAGTCCCCACGGCCGTCATGGCCATACGTCACCAGCAGAGGCCGAGCCTGAGGCCAGGAGTCCTGGTCCTGGTGCAGGGACCGGCTCACCCTGACATGCCTACTACGTCTATGGGCATGCTCCTCATCCGTTTCCCTGTCCTCTGGGTGAAGCACCTCCACCATGAAGCCATGGTTGTGGCCATCCCCAGAGGTCCACTGAGATACAGCGGGGCTGACGTCAAAGCTCTCCCAGCGGCTCAAAGAGTCCTGCACTAACCGAGTGTCCAGCAGACGTGCCAGAGGATCCCTACCTTGAGTGGCAGGGTCTCCAAATACCTCATAAATGTTGATACGATGGAAGCCACCAGCAGGAGCACTATCACTGGTGCTGCTGTTTCTGGGGCTGTTGTAGGGGATTGCAGCTGCCATGACCTGATCCCTGTAGATACGTAGCTCTGCAGAGGTGATGAGCTCCTCATCAGGGATCGAAGTGAGGTTGAAGTAGAACTGCTGGGTCGTTTTGCCTTTCAGGCTGGCCAGGGCCTCCATAGACTCTACAAGAGATAGCACAGAGACAAACATAGTGTAAGAGGACTGGTGTATAGAATGCATGCCAAGGATGAAACAAAGAGATTATGCATGATACAAGAATGAGAAACAACTTATATGATTAAAGCCTTGCTTGTTCAATGGATCCACTGTGAGCAGGGAAACACTGGCCATGGATGGTTTATCACATGGCATCTTTAGCTCTCTCTCATACACACACACACAACTTGCAGCCTTCTTTCTGTGCAGCCAGCCAAGCTGCCACGTGGTTATATTGAGTGGGTGTGGGCCATTGTCACACAGGCATAACACACACGCAAACACTTTGCATGTATAACTCAGTGTAATAGCAGGCAGATTCTCATGGTGATGTAATACCGTCATTAGTGTCATGCTCATAAATCTATCTGGTTAAATGTCAGTAGATGAAAGCAACGTGCTTCCGTCTATTGATAAGATCAAACATGTTAGTCGGCCCACCTTCAAATGGCACATTTGCCCTATGAGAATTGGCTGCTGCACACAATTCCCACTGTCAGAGCACATGAAAAAAAAGTTCCACCATCTAAGTATCATCAAAGATGAGTATGAACAAAAGAGCATGGACATCAAAATAAAATTGATTACATACACAAACGCCAACATAAATGCCAACTGTTGCATTAACCTTTACAGAACTGGCCTACTGTGAAACATCGCTCGTTAATGTTGCAATTTGAAGGACACACATTATTTCTTAAAGCCATTATCAAGAGCCATAGGGTTGTATTAATATCTAAATTCTGGATAGAATCTATTTGAGAGCTGACTACACAATGTTTGATCATTTTATTGTTAACTTGTGCTAACTGTTCTAAGCCTGGAAGTGCTGTCCTGAGGCACATGAAAGTCTTATATAAATATACATAAAGCTCATTGGCATTCCCCACTATAATGTACAGAAAATGACAGAAATATTAGTAAAAGCTGCAATTTTCTTTGAGGCAGCCCCACTTTGAACTCTTACTTCATGAAGTTCATACTTGATGTATAGACACACGTTTTAATCTGTTTGGTGTGGTAAAATAAACCCAAACTTTGAACTCTGTACTGTTTCAAAGGAGGCATTTAGGAAATTCCACCATCTCATCCTAAACCTCCCTCCAGAGGCACAAAGACCTCAATTAGGCCTATCACTCCTCATTTGATGTGGGAAAGCCCCCTGTCTCGCGTTCCCTCTCTTCTGTCCCCAATCCCTCTCTTTCTTTCCTTCCTCAGCTCCCAAATCCCCTTCTCCCTCTGTTCTCTTAGCCCCAAATCCTCTTTTCTTTCGGTCTCCCTCTCCATTCACTCCCTCCCCGTGTCTTTCTGCAGCAGCGGTCTCACTCTCTCCGTCTGTCTCTCCCCTGAGGAACGGCTGTGTGAACTAGTTGAGGCTTGTCAAAAACTTGTGAACCTCAGATATGAGTGTATCAACATTCCAAATTTCTTTTTTCACTGCATGCCAAAATAAAAGATAAAGGCTAATGTTGGGTCATTCATCACGGACCTGTCTCTGGCAGCCACTTCCTGTGTAATAGTGGAAATGTTCTATTTGGCATGGAAAATAGTTCTTTTTGAAAACTGATAGCAGTGAAACTAATTATCCCAGTGAAATTAATATCAGCAGGCAGATGTGATGAATGATTAGAGCTGTTAGCTTTGATGTGCTGCACTTACATCTGTAGGTACATGCTTATTATATGGAGGAGCCATCAATCGCACGGCTCTTGACATGGGAAGACTAACAACCCTGCAGCTCTGTTAGCATGGGATGAAAGAGCCAGGGGAGCGTATGTAAACACAGTCTGAACACATTCGCAATGGCCGGTGGTGTCAAGGTGTGTGCTGGCCGGGTGCGGAGGTTTCCAGTAGTGGGCAGGGAGCAGGGAGCAAGACTGGCTGCCCGCACCAGCCTTGTTTGTAGTGTGTCAGTGTAGCCACTGGGTGTCATTGCACTGGGCCTCTGGAGAGCACCCAAGCAACCACTCAACCACCCCTCTGACTCACCCCTGATGGAAACTTCCCCACTCAAACACTTCGGACTCTGTATAAGGATTCTATGTAGAGCCCCTATGGACTCAGTAAACATCTATGTTGTAAAAACTGGAACATGGGCCATGGGGAAATTACATGGTAGAGACAGAGTAGCTATATGTTTGACAGTAAAAGTTTTTTTTAATCATACATAAATCATTTTAATATCGTGCCCAGGTGCACCACGCTGCTCGGCAGTTTAACCTAACCGATGCTTTATTTATATATTATGTTTAAATGACACCTGTTAGATTATTTTAAACCTCATCAGTAACACTGTATAAACACACGTATGACCGGTGAACTCGTGCACTTTCTCCTGCATCTATGAGCCTTCGGTGTGAGAGCGTCATTCATCTGAGCAGCACATGGTGCCTTGGGAGTCAAATGCAATTGAACTGAAACACTGAATTCAACAATCAGCGCGTACGCAGCACATAAACCAAGTGTAGCAATTATGGTGTTATTGGAACGTGCGTAATGGCGCACAGCGCGGAGAGAGGGGTGACTTGGAAAGAATAAGGCCCACAACCCCGCCCCCCCCCCCCCCCCCCCCCCTTTCTTTTTTTTTTTTTACCAAGGACTCATTTCCAGTGCTGTTAAAAAAGAAAAGACTCAG
>JAVQJF010117134.1:0-34352 GCA_036023855.1 Gadopsis marmoratus
TGGTAATAAATGCCAGTAAATGCCCCTCTGTCCCCCTCTTCACCCCCCCCTCCCTCCCCCCCCCCCCCCCCCCCTCTCTCTCTCTCTCTCTCTCTCCTCCAAAACCTTGATCGGATAAGACACCCGCTAGATGGCGTCAGCACATGCTCATGGTAATTCACACTCCTCAGGTTCACTGACAAATCCATTAAGGCTCTAATTGCTCTGGAATGTTGGTTGTTGTTGTTTGTTTTTTTGTTTTTGTCTCCTTACAGCCTTATCTATAGAAGAGGATAAGGGCTCCGTCTGTGTGGGCATCCCAGGATACATACAGTAAAGTCACAACGCTGAGAGGAAAGTCTGCGTTTCGCAGAACAAAATCACATTTCTTGATTTACTGTTAGAGTTCACACTGTCCAGGGTTCGCAGAGTCGGAGCTAATAGGCTGCCGTTTGTTGTTTTGTGGGTTTTGTTTTTCATTAACACATGTAACTTCGAATTCTGGTTGAACTCGGGTGCGGAAACACACCAGGAAAGTTTGTCAGTGACTTCATGGACTTATACTTTAAACATTCCTTTGTTCCTTTGCTTCAGTATGTTTGAGCCTGCGGTGTATATGGCCTTATAGGAGTTTTTGCTATTGTGTAAGAGCGTGGTTACCACCGATGCCACATCCGAGTAATAAAACAGAAATGTAAATTGTATATGTGGCCAAAGGTATCAGCGATCTGCAGTTTTATTTTTTCAGCATATTTAAAAAATTTCGGCCATGGATGTAACGGTGAGATTCACAGATTTGACATTTTGGAAAAGAGTCGGGAGAGCTCACTGGATCACTGCAACCGCGATACGTGACCGTCAACTCCTTTTTAAAAGGCACGTGCCTCCTCTGCTGCTGTGGCAAAACCAACAGGAAATCTTTTATACATAAATCTTAAAGTGATCAATAACCAGAACGTTCATGTTTAAGCCACAAGTAACATGGTAAATGGACTCTTACTTATATAGCGCTTTTCAACCATTCCAAAAGTGCTGTAACAGTAATCTAAGCTTTAACAGTAGTCACCCATTCACACAATGATGGGGACACAGTTGGACTCCACCGGGGGCAACTTGGGGTTCAGCATCTTCAGTGCCCAGGGACACTCTGACATGTGGACAGGAGGAGCTGGGATCGAACCACCAACCCTGCGGTTAAAGGACTACCGCACCACCCTCCAATAGGCCTCCACTCTCCCCCACCGATTTTGTTACAAATGTTTTGCCTATAACTAATTTCTTCTTTCCTGATTGAGAAACAGCCTCTGTTTCTTAGGGGTTCATTGAGATGCAGAGTGAATTATCTACGTATTTATTATTGATTGATCACTGCCTTGTGCCTGCGTAATTACTTCCCAATAATGGAACTGTCCTTCGCAGAAGCTATTCTTTATCTCTTTTCTTCTTTTTGCTTGCTTCCTTAATTTGCATTCTATTGCCATGATTGGAGGAGGCAGTATTGGTTTATTTGTGATGGGGTTGTGTATATACACACACACACACAGGTGCGTTTGTGTTCGCCAGTGCTGAAGTAGCGTAAAAGACAGGGGTTTGTAAGCTCTGACTGCGTTATCATCAACTCCTTGTCTTGCCTTCTCCATTTTCATTGTTCCTTGCCGCGCACACGGTTTTCACTCATGCCAAATCACATTCCTATAGGTGCATCTTCTGCCCTAACCTGGCAGAGGGCAGAGAGCACACCAGCAAAATACTGGTTTCTTTATACATCATGCATTCGACCCAACATCTCAGCACATTATTCAAGGCGAGTTTTTTCTTTCATTATTCATGGCTCGGAGGAGGTGAGCGGACACAAATGGCGTGGGAGGGACTGAATAAGGCCGGAGCCGGAGAAACAGCGACACAGACACTCTGAACTCCATTCAACATCGAACCTGCGATGCTGTGCTCGCAAGTGACGAGCCGCTGGTACAATGTTCCATTTCTATACGCGATATTGCACGTCAGTGCTGGTAATTGCTCGAGTGGAGGTGAGCCTTGTGCGGCCAGAGCGCGGGGCTACATGCAAGTTTGATCATTTGGGGCGCAGAGGCCAATGAGACGTGGAATTGGCATAACCATGGACTAAAAGAAGACAATATCGTCTCGTATTTAATAATAGATTAAACACCTCGGTAATTGATTTTTAACGAGCAAAAGCCAAATTCAAGCATTATAATTTGAGTTCCACTTTCCACACCAAATTGATTCTGATGAAGAGATATTTATGCGCATAATTGTGGCCCAGATGGATTCATTTGGAGGGGAAGAGACGGCTGAAGTCTGCATGGGCACTTTGTTAACAGCCACTGGCGTATTCTTGGTAATCGGCGTGGACTCTGAAAGCTATTTACCAGACCGCCAAGGCGAACTTAATTACTTTCTGACTGATCACTTATTTCCACTGTTCAGTCCTTGTGGAGGACAATGCACCAACCTCTGGACGTCCACTACACACACCACCTCCAGCTGTGGAGTCCATTTCATCTGAGCCATGTTTGGTATCTCAGGGCGTGGTGGCGTGATGAATTACAGACAGATAGGTTCTTACATATAGACACCCCCACCCCCCTCCTCATAAATCTGCATCTGGGTCCCCACCAGCGACCCTCTGAGCCAGCATCACCGCGCCTCACGGCCTGGTCCAGCCACTGTCTGCATGTGTTCCAGTGTTGTCGGCCGCTGATGGATGTTTGATCAGGAAAAAGTACAACCAAAATCTCCCCATGCGTCCCTCTGGAGCTGCCAGTCTGCCCGTCTTCCTCCTTCCTCACAGCCGTTTTTATCTTTTTGTCTGTTTATATATATATTTTTTTTTGCTCTCAGTGCATGCACAACACGCGCCCGCAGTGATTGGGGAAGGTGCTGCCGGGCCTCACGCGCCTGAGCCATGCACTTCACAATGCCGAGGCTTCCTTTAGCATTCCCACCTCATGACATTTTTCTCTTAGTTCCATAAATCAAACCCCCAGACCTGCCGAGTTGAAGAAAAAAAAAATAAGGCTTTTGAAGAAAATACAGGGAGGGGGAGGAGGGGGGTGGGGCTTTTGTGTGAAAGTGAAAGATTTGGAGAGTTTCCTGTTGACAGCAGTAATAAGAGTTTGAGGCGGTCATCTCTTAAGGTGCAGCGCTCACAGGTGCAGGGGGGTAAACTTTTGATAAGTGGCCTGGGCAGTGGCGTTGAAAAATGCCAGCCTTTTAGCTGCGGCCCACTGAGCCATCTGCATGAGCAGCACATTAATCATTGACTTTAGGCAGGTAGTTAGCATGTCACTAGCATTGCTGGTTCCCAGAAGTGCTTCCCATATTCCAAAAGCTCCACTGACTTGAGTTGACCAAAAATAATAAACCCAGAAAGACACATCTAGAACATTTTGGAACAACCATGTTCCCCCCTCACCTACAAGTGTGAACAATTTGACCTGCCAAATGTCAGATTATCATGATCATGAATTTGACAGAGACAGCTATGAAAAGTGCCTGCAGTTAGTTAGACTAATGCTATCCATTAGTCTTTATAAAGGTCCAGCTGGTGTGCCGACTTCTCCTCAGCAAGGTGTGAAAAAGTGCCTTGAATGTTTTTTAGACTCGCGCAAGGAGGACGGTCCACTAAAAAGGTCGCAGGAGTACATGGCGGGGCGAAGTTGTGTTTTCATCGTGACTCTTTTTGACCTGACGAGTTCTGCTCCAAGACTCCTCTGAGTCGAAGCTGTTTGAAAATTCCCTTTTCTTTTGCACAGTGTGCTCATGTTTGCCAAAATCCATCTTCTAACCCACACATAAGACAGACCGCTCCTTTGTCTGCCTCTAACCGTATGGCAACGCATGCCTGCTGGTCCCCTGGTCGTTTGTAATTGGAGCTCATAGAAAAGCAAATACAGTGCTTCAAAACGTGAACTGCATGAACGGATTTAGGCGTTTAAAGAAGCATTTCCGATTCTACATGTCAAAGTCAAATTACTAGTCATTCAGAGTACTACTAAGCATGTGTAAACAGTCGGATAAGGTCTCTGGAGGATTTTTGTCATGTCTGAGATACTTACTCATTGGGCATCACTTAAGTAATCTCATTGTGACTGGAGGCTACAAATCCTTCAGCAGGAGTTATGTACCTACACTCAGTTGCCAGTCTATTACTGTAGGTACACCTAGCCAACTCTAATGGAGTCTAAGACAGTCCTGCAATAAATCCTACCCTCATGAATACTGTTCAGTTTTTTGGTGAAACTGCAGAGAGGCGGTGATTCAATTGTATGGCCATTTCGGAGGCTGCAGTTTGGGTTGCTGTTATAGTGACATGTGGTTCTATTATCCACTTACATCAACGAGGGTAGACTAAATGTTGATCGTATCACCTTATAAAGTCGCTATGGAGAATGTGTTAGCAGAAAGTCTCCTGTTTACACATCCAACAGACACGGAGCAAAATTAGCATTCATTTTCAGCCATGTATCTGTCCACCTGCATGAATGGAAGTCCAATATTTGCTCACTTTTAGCTCTATTTTGCTCTTTAGCTGCTATACGCTCCACTATGTTCACCGGCTAGTCGGCAACTAATGGCTGGGAGCAAGGTTGATGAGAGCGGTGAGCGTGAGCCAGAACAGTCTAAGTTGTATGTGGTAAAACTCAACCAATGAGCTAAAAGACACCGACAACTGTTGGGTCAATGTAAAATGTTTGTTACCTGTGGGGTGTGTCTCTTCCTCTGACCGGGACCTGAACTGCCAAACCAGGCTGGAAGGTTCCACTGGTATAAATATATGGGGGTTCCCGGGGGAAGAGACTAAGTGGGAGGTAGTGACAGGGGAGTCAGTGACGGGGAAAAGAGGAGAGAGGTTGCAGTGCCTATTTGGGGATCCGTTAGTGACCGAGCCAAAAAGGGCCAGGGCTCTGGTACCTTATGTCATCCATTGTTGGTGGGGTTTTTTTGTGTTTGTTTTGCCAATCATTGACGGAGGCACTGTAAATATCTGCCGGGACCTTCCATGATGAACTAAATAAATGCACATGGTCAGCAAATCTTGCCCCGAGACCCCTTCTTTCAGGTGCCTGGCTGATCGGCCAACCTTCACAGACATGCTCTGTGGAGCTGAGAGGAGGGGAAGTGCACTTCTCTGCGGCTCGGCCCTGCATTCCATGTAGCCATTCGATCCCTTGTTCCTATAAATTATGTTGATTAGCGCAGCTTCAGCATTTCCCCAACAGAATTCCAGACCTGGCAGTGCGGAGAAGGCTTTGAGACTGCACTTCTAATAACATTTATGCAATATTAAACATCAAAATAAAATAAAACATGTGAAGACCTCATGTTTGGTTTCAAAATGTGCTGAGAGTGGTGGAGGGTGCGCTGGGGGGGGACATGTATGTCTTAGACCTTAATATTTCTGAAATCAGCTTGAAGGGCTTGAGTCTTTACCAGGCAGGTAAAGTGTCTAATGAGCACTCTCCTGTTGCATTATGGGAATTGTAGGATTCATTCTTCTTGGAGCTTGACCCAAAAGTAGGGACAGAACGTTGGGGCATCTGAGCCTCTGTTGCATCAACTCTGACCTTTTTAATCCCATTTAAAAAGTCCCCCAGCTTTATGCAAGTGCAATACTTAATTGCCAGTGTACCATGATATTTCTATCTTATTCTGTAGTGGCTATTAATCATGCTCACAGAAATACATTTAATCAAATGTATTATGTTTCTAAAAAAGAATAATTTCATTTAAACAGCTGACATTTTTAATCACAAGTTTGGCGCAGTTGCTATACTTCCGCAGCAACACAATTTCATTAATCTACCATCATTGCAAATTACTCGATTATTCACTAACTAGATTGGGAATGATATGGTTGAGCTTTTCATCATTCCAGCTTCATTCCCCCATTTCTTTACACAAACCATATTTTCCCTTAAAGCTTAGAGGGGGGGATAAGACGCTTGAATACGTTTGTGTTTGCCTTATCACTTTATCCTGTTGGATGGACCCCTCATAATGAATTCATTGCTGCTGTTCGTTCCACTACTTTCGGGGCTTTATCGAAAATGTTTAAAAATTGACAAGCTGACCACTTCCAACGAAACCCACCTGAAAATGAATTTCTACAACCACAGGCCCTTGAAAATAATGAAAAGGATGTAGGTTAAAATGGGAAGCAGGCCAGCCACTCGGAGGTTCTTAGAAAAGACACACACACACACACACATACACACACACACACACACGCACGCACGCACGCACACACACACGCACACACACACAACACCTCGGGTGCTTATCATCAGGCATGGGATTAGATCTCTATGGTTTTATATGCTTAAAGCTTCCAAATGCAGCTTTCTTCATGTCAAGGCTTATTCCTCCATCTGGAAAAGCCCATTTTTCAAAGGCCTGCTGGCGTTTCCTATATTCCTGTATCATTCCTATAAGTACACTCCTGCCTTTGTGCGCTGGAATGCGTTTAGCCCAAGAGTCATTCGTCACCCGCCTGGAAACACACCGCTGATCTGAGGCGGTGCACGCCTCGGGCTTACCTGAGTTGCTCTGAGCTATCAGAAGACAAGTGCTTCCCTTTACTCACCCATATCCTGCATAACTGAATACGTGGGAAAAAGACTAATGAGATTTGTCAGATTCAGCCAATACATCAGTCATCCAGGCCAATCAAAGTAGAGTCTGGGATTTTGACCAATCACTCCAACCGCAGTTACAGACTGGACAAAGGAGTCACTGCTAGAGCTCGCCTCAATTAGTTAACCATCGACCTGCCAGACCCTAATGGTCCATTGGCCGCCGACTGCAGCGTCACGTCTGATGAATTCCCACTCTGGACTCAGAGATGGGGCAATTGGACGGCTGGATGGAGAGCACCACTTCAATCTCCTTCACGTATCAAGTTTCTTAGGAAAAGGATGGGTGAGGAGAGGGTGCCATGGCTGTGGGGCAATTTTTCACCGGCCCCTTGTCAATACGACCCGGCACAGTGCTGCATGACGTCAGGGTTGAAAATGATGTATTGGCTGAATGGGGCATGATACAGGGCGGGCCTGGCATTTGACTCAATGACATACATCACAGGGGAGAGGTTAGGGGTGAATTAATGGTGAATTATCTGGTGTCAAGCGGTGGGAGGGTCAGCATGGAGGATGGATACAGTAAGGAGGAAGTGAGCCCAAGACAGAATCTGCACATTTGTTACGCCTTAGGAAAGAGCAAACCTTAAATCAATGACTCAAGTTGTAGAAAAAAAAAAGAGAAAAAAGAGAAAAAATCTCAGAACAAGGTGGCATTTGGGGTGAAGCGCGGGGAGAAGTGGGAGCCAAAAATAGACTGCAGCAACGCTACTCGACTGTGTATCTTCAATGCACAGTTTTCTTTTTCTTCTTGGGAGAAGCATCAGTTTTCTTTTCCCTCTCTTCCCCTCTTTCCATCTCACCCCCGTATCGTTCGCAGCGTTTGTTAAGCATGCATATCTGAGTTTTCATAAATAAAAGAAAGAAAAAAAAGACAGCTGGAGAAGCACAGCCGCAGAAATATATCGCCAATAAGCGGCGTATTCCATATGCAGTAACAGTTACGCTCGTGCAGAAAAGGGGACAAGCAGGCCAGTGTGGGAGTTACAGCATGCGTTGACCATCGAGAGCTGGCAGAAAAGAAATTGCCCCCATTTCAGTATCTTGTTTTCTCCAAATTGCTACTAGTAAAAGCAGATGCGGCCCCCGTATCAACTAGCCTTGTCTCCCAATGTTTCAATTTCTTTTCAGTTTGTTTATTACTGTCTTGGCTCCTACGACTATCTCTGCCTCCCTGCTTTCCTCACTATGCTTAGTCTTAGTACAGAGCAGCCTTAGCCGGCTCTGTACAGTGTGTGTTTGTATTTGGCTTACTGTGCCCAGGTGAGCACAAAATGTTGACTATATTACTTTCTCTCTCATCTATGTCTAGTCTAGACTTTTGAGCAAAAATTCAATTCAGTCATAACAGACGTAATCTCAGGGCACTTTTCATATAGAGCAGGTCGAGACCGTACTCTCTAATATTTACAGAGACGCAACAATCCCCACCATGAGCAGCACTAGGTGACAGTGGCGAGGAAAATCTCCCTTTTAACAGGCAGAAACCTCAAGCAACTAGACTCTGGGTGGGCGATCATCTGCCTCGACCGGGTGGGTTGAGAGAGCAAGAGAGAGAGAGGGAGAGAGAGGGAGTTAAAGAGAACATACACAGTAGCACATAGAGATGTAAAGGAAAAGTAATGGTATCAATATTAATAAAAATAGTAATAGTAATGATAGCAATAACAATAATGATAATAATAATAATACATTTCAGAGACATTTATGTCCCGATTTCACAAAACAAAGTAGAAGCCTTCTCGTTTCCCTGCCATATTTTCACATGTTTCCACACAAGATTAGTCCGCTGTATCACCATCTATTCAAAGATAAATTGCCTGCCTCAGATATCTGTACACTAAAAGAGCATCAGTGCACTAAAACAAGTTTCATGTTGCCAACCGGCGCTCCTCTGAGAATAAACAGTTGCAGTCAGTCCCAGCTGCGGGAATTGTAGTTGAAAACTGCTCACATGTGCTTCTGCCTGAAATCTGGACGAGGGACTGACAGGGAAAACCTTGTCCTCGGCTTTGACTGAAGCTGACCACCTGGCTGGCATTTAGCATTCCTTGCCAGTCCTTTCACTTGTGTGTGTGTGTGTGTGTGTTTGTGTGTGTGTGCGTGTGTGTGTGTGTGTTCGCAAATTTCCCCATGCACTTCTGTGGTAATGTAACAGAAAATTCGATATATCCTGTTTTTTTTCCCGATGCAGTGCCTTGTATATACAAGACACCTTGTGTGACATGTGAATAATGACTGTTATCTGTCAAGAGCAAAGGTGGAAGTAGTCTGACATTGTTATCACGCTGCAGAGAGGAGGTCTGGGTGGATGGAATGGTCTTAACTAAACAAATCTGTGAGTAACGGAACTCCATTTCCATTTTTCTGGGCACTTTAAAGTGACTATAATCAATAGATAACAATAGATCACATGACTACCTTCATGTGCTGGTAGTGATGAACTCACAGAGAATTACCACTGGACAGCAGTTCCTCCCAGCTGCACAGAACATTATTGACTTTACATGACCTGGCACTTTTGGCGTTTCTTCCATTTCCTGTTTTCTCTCTTAGCTTCTAGGTATTGCTGTCTATAGTAAATACAAATAAAATGGGTTCCTGTTATACTTTCCTCAAAGTTGGGAACACACGTCCACGTCGATGAGGTCATGTGACCTGACATCACATCCACCACAGGTATTCGACGCTCTTTGGTGCAGTGTCGCAGCAGCTCAATGAGAGCTGTAATGTTAGCCTTATTGCTTTCATGCATATAATTGAGTTATTATTTTTATTTGCAAACGATCACTGAATCATCTGATTTTTACGCCGATGGTCTGGAATCTATCCATCAGCGTGAATTAAAACATATTTTTCACCAAACTGTATGATATAATATATATTATATAATTTGGAATACTTTGCTTGTTACACAATAATAAGCCCATGTCACAGAAAGCTGGATTGTGTGTAATAGCATTACTAAAACCAAATGTCTGCAGTGTGACCAGCGTGACTTGGACGGAGAAATTCACAACTACACAGCTTCGACAGATAATAACCGAGCCAGAACACATCCTTGTTGCTGAGATGCATAAGGTCAAGAGTGCCTTTCACCTCCTTTTTTTTTTTTCTTCAAGCTGCAACTTTACTGTTTTGATCCACTCTCACCGTACACTGCCTGCTCATCACCAAACAGCAGACAGTCAGAGTTAGCGACTAGCTGGTGGACATAATGCCGCATTTAGCAGCTACTCAGCGGCTAAAGATCCAGATATTTCCATCAGGAGCTGGAAGTGGATATTGGACTCTAGATAAATAATCGTACCTCCTGGATGTGTAAACAGTTTGCTATCAGGTTTGCTGTATCAACTTAAAAGGTGATAATATCTCAGCGTTGCGTTCACACAGCTCCATCCAACACCATTAACAACCTACAGTAGTTTCGTATGCCAACCAAACCTTAACCATAGTGGTGGCAGATATGAAAACAGTCACATGAATCATTTTTGTCATCACTTGTAACAGTCTTTTGAAGACACTGACAAATGATCAGGGTCTGTTTGGAAGGCAGTGACGCACAACGTATATTTCAGTCAGACAACTCGCGTTTGAAATGTTTATTACATCAGCAGAACACGGAGACTAAAGTTAGAGGTTGGCATCTAGGCTCCGACCTCGTCACTCCCCACAGATATGTTTACATGGTGTGACGTCGTCAGAGGCTGCGTCATAGAGGGGAGCTACGTTCCAGCCCGATGGTTACTTCAGGGACTACAAAACATCATGGCATTGGGAAACTGACTACAAGACCCATAGGCAGCTGGGCAGCCAGAACCAGCTGAGCCTGAGTAACTGATTGACTGACAAAGAGGCGAGAAGGTAAGAAGAGACCAGAGAAGAAAAGAGAGTGAGTGAGTAGAGTTGGTTGAGTTACTTAACCGATGAGTTATCTGTATTGAAATAGACTTGAGTTTGAGTCTTGTCGCCATTCCACACACACACCCACAAAAACCCAAAAGGGAGAAGATCCGAACCTCTTGAGATATCCCAATAGGGAGATTGGGGAGTGATGAGCAAATATTTGAACATATTTAAAATTTTTAATATATTTAACTGAAGGAACAGGCAGCAATGCTGATGCAGGATAGCAGTGGCACTGACAGGCAGAGGGAGAGATGGGATGGGATGGGTGTGTTTGGCAGATGCTTGTGTAGAGTGAGGCATGTCACCTGTGTATAGCAGTGCAGCTCGAGGTGACTGCCTGAACTACCTCGCATTTATTGACAAGCAACACGAAACATAACCGCAAAGAATATGCATCGATGCAGATAGAAGGCGAGATAAAGGCGGCACTACGGTTCCTACTGCGAATACAATTTCAACATGTCCTGCCTTCGCCCCATGTGTTTTGGCTTTTCTCATTTATGTTGGAGGACAGAATGGTGAAGCCTTGCAGCAGTTAGACATCATAGGACATTGAACACTGAATCAACTGGGCAGAAGTGATTAAAAAAAACATGTTAGGGAAACGTTTTTCTATAGAAGACCTGTGTAGTATTGATCCATCCATCCATTAATGTTCCACTATATAGTATCCTGTGCCATGTACTTCATTATACACACTGTGCATTACATCAAATCCTGCACACATTACTTGTCACACGGCACCTTTAGCAGGAAAGGTTGCTGCTGCTCTTGTGGCACCCTGGACATTTTGCTGACATTTCAGTACATAAACTGCACATTGTTCTGTATTAGCGTTTGTGTGCAAGCTGCCCAGTCTGAACTGAAACTGTCATAATACCAACAGGGAAGCACGTATTCATCTAAGACTGTTCTCATGCCGTATTTGCAGTGGCTATAAAAAATCGCCTGGCACCTGAATGGAAGTTGTCCTTGCATGTATAACATCCTGATAAATCTGGATTAGAATTGGTCCTGCAAGTACAACAGCTGCAGTGGTGGAAACGTTCTGTACTTAACAACTTTGAGGTACTTCTACTTTACCAGAATATTTAAATAATCTGCTACTTTCTATTTGTACTCCACTACATTTCAGGGAGATATATTGTGCTTTTTACTCCACTACTTTTATTAGTGAGATATAATTACTAGTTACTTTTTCTGATTAGAGTTTTACATGCAAAACATATGGTCAGATCATAACATACGGTATTATGCATTAGAATGGAATAGACTACCCAGCAGTAGCTTATATGAAGTAGAACAATTACCTCGACCAACTCCAACATTAAAGTGCTTCTTACATATAATGATCCAGTGGTATAATAATATAACACTAGGGGCCCTTGTGCATTAAAGTCAATTTTGTTGCTCTATCTTCTATACTTTTACTTGAGTCAAATTTCGAATACAAGACTTTTACTTACAATGGCGTTAGTTTGATAGTGGGGTGTTACTATTTTTTACTTAAAAGGTGCCCCGAAGAGCTTTCCAGTAAACAAGCAAAAGTTACATTTACATTCAGTACTTCTCACCAAAAGGCAGTTTGTGTTTCCTGTAGCAAACATGCTGACTGCATTTACTTCCTCATAGAACATTGTAAAGCCAATTCTTACTGAAAATTTAAAACCCTGTATTATTTTCACCCATGATCACTTCTAACTTATTCCTTATTGTATTATAAGGACTGGATACCAGACCGAAAGATGGCACCTAGTCAGTCCAATAAGAATTGCTCACCTGGCGCATACAGGCAAAATGGTTTCTAACTTCTGGGTTTACTTTAAGGGTATGAGGCCCACTGAATATGAGGAAGGTTTTACAAATATAAATCTTGCATGGATCAAAAATTCATAACAAAAAGAGTCATAATTGACTCATAAT
Source organism: Gadopsis marmoratus (assembly GCA_036023855.1). NCBI lineage: Eukaryota > Metazoa > Chordata > Actinopteri > Centrarchiformes > Percichthyidae > Gadopsis > Gadopsis marmoratus. The sequence goes on from JAVQJF010117134.1 coordinate 12,474, forward strand.
TGACTAGTTTGCAGTTCGAGCAACAGCTTTACAGACGTCTCTTTTACAGTGGTGGCCTATGGGGAAAATGCTTTTTGGGCCGCAGGAGAATTTGTCACTGTAATACCACGAGTTTGAATTGGAAGCAAGGCAGCGTGGCTGCGGTGCAGTGGGTCCAGGTCTTATCATACATCCATGGTTTACTTGCTAGCAGTGAAACTCCTTACAAACCAAATGGGGACCCACTCATAAAAACATTTTAAAGTGACAATAGACAGTTTTTTGCTTTCACTTACCATTGTGAAGTAAATGTTCATTGCACAATGTAATGACTATAAAATAATCACACCATTGGCGTTTAGCCTGATATATAAGCCTCGCTTTCACTGTGCAATTCTGTCTGCCCACGGGTTCGACCTGCCGGGGGGAAAGGCTTGATTTACTGCACAAAGGAAGTGGGTCAACCATTGCACTGCGCAACCAAAACAGATGGGAAACTAAAAGCGATCCGACTTTGCCACAGCGGCGCCACATTGATACCACTAGGGGGGTTTAACGTTGAGTAGTTGTCTATTGCCCCTTTAGGTAAAAAATACTATAAATTATTAGATTTCTTCCACAAGAATATACAATTAAAAACTCTTAATATTATGCATTGTACATTATGAAAATATAGACTTAAATATATAATTAAATACACCGGATGATGAAGACAATGACATATCTTTAAGCGCTATCACTGCAGTATGTGAAGCATACAAAACAGCAGGAGAATAAGAAGCAGTGACTCTGACAGCACTGCATCTTCCCTCCTGTCTGAGTCAAGACCCAAAAGTGTGGCTTATAGCCACACCGTTTTTTGGAATTAGCTTTGCTGTTATTTGATCTCTTGACAGTGAAGCGACAGGGATGAAATGCAACGGCGATCCAAGGCCAGATTCAAGGGCATTGTGCTTACATGGTGTATATATCCACCCTGGACACAATGCTCCCATCCCAACACCGCTCCACCCACCCACACACCGACACACGTCCTGAGAAAAATTGCCTCATGAAACTGCCACAACACGTACCACAAAAAAAAAAAAGACCACAGCATAAATACTACAGCAGGAATTCCTGTACGTGCAAGAGCACAGGTACTTGCAGCTGTACCTCTGCAGACCCGCTGGGTTACTAATTGCCCTCCTCTCCTCGCCTGCCCTTCCAATCCTTTTTTCACCCCTTCCTGTCCTCACCTCACCTCACCTCACCCGGTCGACCTAATGAAGCTTTCCAATCAGGAGATAAAGTGGTTAAAGCGTCGTGCGCTCCTTGTTAGCTGCTGTGAAGCGAACACTCACACTTCAGGAGGGGAGTAAATCGTGGAAACTACTCTCCTTAACCCCCCCCGCTCTATCTCCTGTCCTTTGTGTACTTGGAAGTCGCCTACAGAAATAGATCACAAGGGGGCCTGCGTGAGATTTAAATGAGCCGATTAAACCCTGCGCTAATAATCACTCTATTAAGAATGGTGGACCGATGATTAAAGCCCGTGGAGGGCCCCCGGCACCGTGGTTTCATCATGCTGGGTTTCTGTATAGTTAAAACGCCCCATGGGAGCATGCGGTAAAATATACATGGAAGGGGTGGGGGTTACACCCTAGAAGCAAGAGAAAAACTGCAGAGCAAATGACGGGCATTTTTTTTTCAGACATAAAGAAGTAAGTAAGGAGATTTTGTTCCTTGTTTTTCTTGGTTGTGGGACAAGTTTTTCACCCACAGGGAGTTGATTCATCTTTGTTTGCAGTGATATACCTCTCAATGATATTCATTTGCCTGAGGGGTTGTTTTATAATCCTGTTTACTTCTGTTCCCCTTTCAGCACCCCATCTTTTTCCCACTGATGTGAGTCATGGTTGTATTTGTTCCGTGCTACTCTCAGTCTGCCTCGCTCTTTCTCTGCATGCCTGTCCCACAAAACTGTCATACTCACTTTGTCTAGGCCAGCGTGGAAAATCGGCACAAACATACAGTCAGGTTTGATTTCCTATAATGCTGCCTTAATCCTTGTCAGGGAGGGTCAGCGCTCCCCATAATGTTGCATTCATTCCTGCTCCCCTCCCCGTTTATTCTGCTGCTCAGTCGTGGTCCACGTCTTCTAAAGCTGTCTGACACAACAAGAGGTTACAGACTCCATTAGAGGCTCTTACATAATCTGGTTATGTCACCATTTAACGTTTGCATGCTACCTTGCAAAGTGACGGCAGAGCCTTTGGCAGACATCTCGCCTGTGCAGCTGGCGATAAATAGCAAATGTGGAAGGTTGCACCGCAAGGCCGTGCTCTGCCGCGCTGCCGTGTCGTTCGCGTTAGAATTTTGAATGAATCACACACACCGAAGTAAAGCAGACTGGGCGGTGGCTCGCCATATGTTGAAGATTTATTGGGGCTTTAAATCTCTAATAATGACTCGGAGCATGTCCTTGGATGCGCATTAAATTCCAGTGAATTATTAATGGCTTGCTAATAAATGTTTTCACCCCTCTCTTAAAAACTGGCTCGTGCGTGAGGCTTGAGTGAGGGCAGACGGGTGAGCCAGCACAAAGCGATGTCATCCAACAGTAGTTAGGAGTTTCCACAGGTCAAGTGGACCGTGTTTAATGGAGCGCCAAGGCTCTGACACTGTGATTTACAGCAGTGGGAGAAGTGTATACCTTCTTTACTCTCCACAGATTCCACACATGAAGACGAGGCCGCTTGTCTCAATGAGTGCTACTAATTCTGATCTCCTATAACCAACTATGTTTTCCAGCAAAACTTGTTTTCTTTAGACTGCACTTGTGCACTTTGATATTTTCTGTCTTGGGTCACGTCAGATGTAAAGTACGTTGGTGTCGGCTTGTTTGTTACGAGGGGTGGTAAGAGGACAGTCTGCTCTGTGTACTGATCCTTGGATATGACACCTGTTAGCTCGAGACAGAGAGGATGTGAGATTCTGATATCCCTCCCTCGCTCCTCTGTAGGTCGTAAGCATGTGACTGTGTCTGGCTCTACGGGGGCAGACTCCTCATATGCATCTTGCTGTGTGATCTCGGTCCTTTCAGCTGAAATTGATTGATTCTGTGTACTCTCTTCGGAGCGCTCTCGCTCTTTATCTGTTTTCTGTTTTGCTCTTTATTCTTTTGCTTAATTAAATATACAAAAGACAACTGCACAACACTGCCCAGTATGTTAAATGTCTTCTGTGGCCCTAGAGGAGCTTTGTCAAGTCTGAGAAAACGGCCATGATGTTTATTTCGGCTTGAACCTGAGACTTTAGATCTTTAACAGAAAGCCAATGTGAAATCTGAAAGATGAGGGAATTTAGGGAGGGGAGGGTCTGACAAAAGATGGTGCATCACACTATACCCGCTAAACACCTGTGAACATTAGTATGCTGATGTTAGCATTCAGCTCAAAGCATCACTGTGCCTGGACACACCCTAATCTAACAGAACAATTCAATAGTTTTCATATATATACTTTTTTTTTTGCATGCTGCTTACTTACTGTACCTGTTGCTGCTGTAACACTGCAATTTCCCCACTGAGGGACTATAAAGGATTATCTTATCTTATCTCTTACAAGTAAAACTCCTGCATTCAAAATTAAGTAAAAATACTCATGTGGCCATATGTTGCATTATTGTAAGTTTATTTTGCATTATAACTACACATTCAATGAGTACTGAGCATTATGCATTTCATTTTTATTTTATTCTAAACATTTTAACATAGTAGTTGTCCAAGATGGAGCTAATTTATTTACTTTACTCCACTGTTGGGTAGTGTAATATATATAACAATGCATTACATTTTATAAACCGGTCATGCATATTTTTCTGATCAAACATCTGAATCTGAAATAAGTACTAATAACTTCCTTCTACAGCTGTAAGATAAATATAGTGGAGTAAATAAGTACAATGTTTCCCTCTGAAATGTAGAGGAGTAGGAGTACAAAGTAGCATAAAATGGAAAGGACAAGTACTTCACCCTGAACTTAAATACAGGACTTGAGTAAACACCATCTGTAATTTACCATCCAAATGTAAATATGGGGAGCGTTCATTTAATGTCCAAATGTAATCTCCCAGCTCTTCTGTCATAAGTAATGATCCTGTTCACAAATATCAGCCGGTGTTCTCTTGTGTACAGAGAATGGAGAAATAATGTGGCTACATTTGCGCAATTTCTGTAGCAATTACCAGAGGCTCAGCTAATGCAAATGAGTTTAATATTTAGGGGAGCAATGTTTTTAACAACCGCCATTACAGAAGACCATTTGTCGGTTTGATTAATTGCTGAATGAGTGCCAAAGCAGAAGCTCCCACGCCAGTGGACTGCCTTTCTGCACACAGCACAGGAATTCATGTCATATATGTACAGTATTTTCTCCTGTTGAAAGTGGGCTTCTTACATTTGGACTATTAAGCCATCGTTTGTATTGCATCATAGGTATGGGGAAAGGGGCTGTACTAACAAAGGTCAAAAATGTCCATTAAAAAAACACAAAAACTAAAATGAGGAGGCATGAAAGCTTTTGCATGATATTGTGGGGCATACGTTTTCTTTCCATACCTGCTCCAAATGTACATTCATGCACCAGGAACAATCCAGCATATGGAGCATTTAAAGTTTGCCCGACGTTATACTTGTTTTCTCTATTAGATTGCATTTATTTTGATAATGCAAGGCCACTCTTCCTTTTAAAATCTTTGAAACCTCTGCAGAATAATACATCAGTTTACATATCTCGCAGGGGTTTCAAAAGAGAAAAAAGGACTCATAAGTTTGTGGTTGTCCGCTCTGCATCCTTGTCTGTAAATATTTTATATTACAAGGCAATTGTGTTATTCCTTTGCAACTGTAAAGACATTTGTGGACATCATGAAAACAATGTCCTTTGTCTGTGTGTCTACCTTGAGAGATTGGTTTCATAAGGAAAGAATGAATGGATGTTCAGCGTCTAGACTTAAGTTGACCCTTTCTTCTTCCTGCTGTCCTCTGACTTCCTCTCAGTGGCTGCTTTCCAGGGCTAAAGAGGTTTTATGGCCGGACAGAAATGTGATCTTTTCACGTTAACTGACGCCGATGGAGGTCGACAGCGACAACGTCATTAATGCACAATGAAGTCAGATTGCAGGCGGGCCCGTTTTCACTGCATACTGTAACTCACTTGGCTGTAAATCTTTTGTCGTCCCCTCAGGAGCCTCCACTTAAGCTTCACCAGGGGTTGCATTATGCCGCCGTGTTCCCACAAGCAGACTTTACATTACAAGAGCAAGACCTGCAGACTTTACAAGGCTGCGGCGCTGACACTGCACTTCTCCCCGGCGATTTAAGGGGTTTTAAACTATAGCGCAGTCACATTCAAGCGTGATCCCTCCTTAGCCCCTCTAACAGCTCAGCCGGCTCTTATTTCACATTACGCTCCCTCCACGGGGCGACTGTAAACAAGCCTTCGGCGTCACTCCACCCAACACGAGCTTCCTGACAAAGAGGAAGGCAGCCGCTAGACAGACGGCGTTCTCTGCTGGGGGAACAGGTATACGGCAAAACCAGAGAGGTACACCACCACCAGCATCCCTTCAGAAGCAGCCCTTTGTACAGCAGTGATTGGAGGTGTTCATGCACGGGGTTGACACTCGCATGGAATCTACACGGAGGCAATGCATGTGCATGCCTCTTGCGGTTTGAAGATGCGACGGAAAGAAGAAGACCTGTTTGATCTAATTTATTTAACTTCCCTATCTTGAAGAAAGTCTCTCACATATTTGCAGAAAGAGTCGGATGAAAGTGTCATGGTGTCTTGTTCCCGGGGAATGTGGGTAGAGAAATGTAAACATAAAAAAAGTCAGTGGCCACACCAGAATTCCTTCAAATCTGCCTCCAAAGCAGGTTCTTACCCAAATTTTCCACTTTGAACTCTCAAGAATGTCAGCTTTCAGCTTTCTGAGAGATGACGATGGAGCACTTTTGGGAGCATTTCGACGTGATCCATGTAATCCCAGTCTCACTCGCTCTCTCTCTCTCTCTCTGTCTCTCACATACAGTCTCCCGCCTTTCACCTCCAATCACATCAGCCCACTCAGACCACTCTGCCCAGGCTACATTAGCTTTCTCTCCATCACTTGCTCTAAATCCATTTTTTTTTTTTTTTTTTTTTACAAAGCATGAGACACACTAAAAGCTAAGCTCTGCTGTTCCTCAAGAAGTCCAGAAAGCCTTTTTGGCACATTTTCACTCTGTTTTGTTTTTCTCTCTTTTCTTTTTTTTTTTCCAATCACACTATTGGGCTATTTTTACTTATTTTAATGTGAGATATTGCTGTCACGGTTTCAAAGGTGCTGTATTTTAATGTGAGCAAACCATTACCACACAAAAATTGGAACAAAAGCTTTGCAGCCTGAGAACATTTAGAGGTCAAGGAGGATGCAGGTGTGTATGGCTGGCATTTAGTTTCATGTACAGACCTTTTCTTTCTTAAAACAATAATATAATAATAATTCCACAACTCCACTTGTATGCGGTGTAGTTCCTCTTGTTTCTGGATTGCAAATGGTTTTGTCTTTGATGTTGACGAGTAATGATAAAATCACATTTATTCAATTGTTTTCTAGGGTTATTTGTGTCATATTTGTTCGACTATGTTGCAATATTTTTAATATATCTTCATAAAAGTGCAGTTTGAAGTGAATGCAGAATGTACAGAATCCAGCATTGTTATTCGGACGTTCAGAATGTCTGCGCTCAGTGCTTCGCCTGTTGAGGTGGAGGTGTGCGTATCAGATTAAATGGTAAATGGACTTCACTTATATAGCTTTTCAACCTTAACGGTTCCCAAAGTGCTTTTACAGATTGGTCTCATTCACACATTCACACACTGATGGCGACATCGCTGCTGTGCAAGGTGCTGGCTACCCTGGGATTAATGGACGACCCGCTCTATCTCCTGAGCAACAGCCTCCCCTTAAGCCACTTGTTAAAGCCTAATAATACTTTTCTGCACTGCTGAACTGTAAACTGCAATTTTATCATGAAACGTAATGAAAAGGCATATTTGTATCAGAACATACGATTTTTTTTCCCAAGGAGGTAAAGATAACCCGGGAAACCCCAGCAATACCCACACCTGTACATGAAATGGAAGAGTCTACTTGTCTCGGGCTTCTTCTGACACATATTTGCATACGTCCTAAAGTGTCTTTCTCTCCATGTACAATAAACACGCGGGCAGACTTACCTCATATTTTAATTTTTTTTTTTTTATTTGTAACAGTCTTATTGGGATTATTGGTCTGTTATGGGGACACGTAATAGCGTTGGGGTTTCAACACTTTTACAGTGATGTGAGCCTTATAAGAGATAAGCGATACAAAGCATTTGTTCTTGAGTCACATAACTGGACTTCATTATTTGGTCTCATTGATGTTTGACACGAGCGCCTGCACAGCGTTGCATCAGCTTGGAGCTTGAAACGCACAGAAATAGAAAAATAACTCTGCTGGGTGAGTTGGTTCCAAGGGCGCGTTTGTTTTGTTTAGTTTTTTTCCCTTTTAGTATGTATTCTGTGAGTCCCTCTCTTTCCCCAACAGAGCTACAGCGAGGATACTCAACGGCTGCTTGCTCCAGTTTTCCACTGAGTCGCTGCAGTGACTCCAGGACGGCAAAAGTACATCATATGTAATTACAATGGTTGAGATTTACAGTCATTATAGTGTCTTGTTAGAATACCCGAAAGCAGCTGTGTCAATTTTTTGATCACATTGCATTCAAGTAACTGTGTAACAAACTCTGCGTGTTTCTGTAAGGATAACTGCATAAAGTATGTCACGTATTACTATGTGTGTTATATCATCTACTGATTTTGATTATTATCTTACAAATGACATGTTGTTTGAACATCTTGCAGTTGTCCGGGTCAGACCAGGATGCTGGTTGGACCATTTTAGAACATATATTAAGTTGATCATCTAGATATGTATATGTATAAAGCTGCAGAAAATAAACCTTTGCAGAATAGCTAAAAGCTGTTGACGGTGCTCTGTGGCGTTTTCTTGTAAACAAACACATGCATGGAGGGAGCCTTTCATGATGGTAGTATCGTGGTGTATCGCTGGTATGTCCAGGGAAGACTTCCATTCATTTTTGGACCAAGACTTTCAGACTTTCACCTTTAGACAATGGTCGTACACCGGTGCTGGGTTAATTATTCAACCACAAAAAAATTCTGATCATTCCAATTGCAACAGCAACTGCTACATAGACTTCAACCCCTTCATAATGAGTGGGTGAGCTTATTTCGATGTAGTATTACACTGTCGCTCACTGGGCCTCGTCTCCTCCACCGCACTTCTACACAATAAGAGTGGCAGGAAAGACATAAAACTCTCAAGGTTGTTTTTTTTAAACTCCTGTTTCTGTACTTCCCTCTCTGCTTGCCAATAGGAAAGGCAAGAAGAGATATACTGATGGTTTCACTGTCAAAGCCTCCACGAGTAGTTTTATCTTCCAACACCGCAGCCTCGTGTAGGCACAAGCAAGACATAGAGGGTTAAAACAAGTCTGTGTTAAAATGTCTTTCCCTGATTGAAAATGGCAGTAGTCCATCTAGAAACCATTCATTTGCCAATCTTCAGAGGAAGAAACGATGGTGTCATGCTTGGGGTGAGCCAGTCTGTATACCTAGCTGCTGCATACGCATGTCAAGCCTGAACACTGGCTGCCATTATGCATGTCTTTCATTTGATTGTAAGATGGCGCATCATAGCTGAGATATACAGCATTCTCGACATTAAGCGAAGTAGGCTAACAATCCAGAGCCCCCCTGTAATTTCCCCAGGCTGGTACCTGGGATTGCAGGTTGACTCCCTGATCCTTCACTCTTCCTCACGCCGAGGTGTTCAGAGTTCTGCACTACCCAATCTGTAATTGTTTGCACTTCCTACTTCCGTTAATCGATGCCTCTATCTCCACGGACTGACATGCCACGAGAGCGCCACTGTCAGGATTTCATCACTGGATATGAAAAATTCGTTAGCCACCTGGAAATCCTCAAGGTTAGCCTATAGTGCGAGTTGTTAGTAAGAGACAGGAGAGTGGGAGTATAAGATGAGAAAGGAGATCTAGATGACTGAAGATGTGTAGCAGACACAAATCCATTGTTAACCGTCTTATTAGTTTTTGCAATCCACTCTTGTTAATGAGCGTCAGGCAGATAAACCTACAGGACCACAGAGGCTACACATTCTCTTTTTCCACAACTGGTGAGCATGGTGAGGCTGTGCACCCCTGTGAATCACTGCAAACTGGACGAATGCACAGTTTCTCACCTAAAATGACTCCAGACATGAGCCGATCAAACCCAATCTGCCTGTACACTCAACTTAAAATTGGTTTCCTTTTCAAAGCTGTAAAGTAACGGGATACACTGAAATGAAAGGATGTAAAAATGGCATTATGGTCACACAGTAAACTGGCTGCTTCTCAATAATACAGTAGATTTCTAGCAGCAGTGCATTCTGGGGGCACTCAGCTGTTGACTGGACCTTTGATTAACAGTGGTGGCAAGTAGACGGATTCACAGCCAGCACATTTTTAATCAAATGTCATTTCAGTATATTATTCAGTGGATATCCTCTTCAAGCTTCTTTGTGAAGTTAATGTTAACATTATTTTGGAGTTCGACAATACAGAGAACGTGTTCATGCAAACTATACATATAGTTACTGAATGCTATCTGGAGTTTGACATTGCTTCGACACTTAAATACATATGGCCCATTCAAAATTCCCCAGTAATGCGGGAATGTTTACAGTGCATTTAAATCAAACAGCTAATAACTGATATTTTCTAAGGAGCTGTCAGTGCATCCGAAAGGGGTCAGGAAAATAGCACACTTGGAGGATTTTCCCCAAGATATTAGTGCTTCTTATGCTTTTCAACAATAAATTGCTCAACACACGCACACACTTTATAGCTGACATCCAAGCGGCACATTTAAGTGTTCCCATGCTCTCCCAAACTGTCAACTGCACTTACCCAGGCTGACAACCGCACATCTATATGCGCATGATAGCTTCATTTGTTCAAGTGTCATCACACGTGGTGGCTTTACTGTGCACCCAGTTAAAAAACCTTAACGCTACCGCTTACTCGCTCCTTCTCTAACACACATTCAAGTTACAATTTTCCTATTGCAGCAATCCCAATAACCACACAGGCATAATACTGCCAACGTTCCCCCGTAGAAGGCAGACTTCAGATCAAAGAGAGATGTAAAGGTGTTGACAATGTTAGCAGAAGTAAATATATGTATTGTAAAATAACGAAGGTAAATGGAATTTTGTTTGTGGTGCTGAAAAACTACATTTAAAACATTCAACAGCAAAGTGTTCTTCCAGAAACAGTGTCCTCCATTACTCTGGATAATCCACAGAGCATGTAGAAAGTAGTTCCAGTGAAAACTGTAACAGAACAATGTTTCTCAAAAGCAAGGTTGCTGTTGAATACTCAGTCTCTCAATGCAGTGAGCACCACTATGGAATTCCATTTAACTGAAGAGTGCTGGAAAGGGCAGCAGAATTCTAAGAGACAGATATCTCTTTAGCTCTGCCCATAAAACTAAAACTGTCTGCCTGACAGGATACAACTGGTTCTTGGTGGGCTTTTAACCAGCTCCCAGGTCAGACCCAGCGTGGCCATGTTAGGTTTGAAAAAAGAAATAATAACCCTCTTCTACTAATGAAACATTAAAATTTATAAGCAATAAAACTCAGCCTTACTGAATTCAAAAACACCTGTGGTGGCTACTGTTAGCTGATGATGGCAAACTTTATATAGATTTTTACATTACATTACAGGTATGCTAAATTTATGAGTCTTCTCTTCTACAGGGCTGCGCTAATATTTTGGCACATCAGAAATGAACATTTCAACATCACAAATGTAAAAGAAATAGTAAACAGAGTACAGCGCCTCGCCAGGAGACTTTGTTTCTTGCGTGGTCTTCTCACCACCAGGAGGCAGCGCAATGAGCTGTAAATACAACGGCGACATATTATCATCTTATGAAGTTGATACAGGGTTGCCACTCTGGGTACTGGAGTGGGATTTTGATGCCCTGGCCCAGGGGCTTAATCACACATACGTGCACTTTGTCACGTCCACATATTTGGAGTTAATTCCCCATCAGGCAGTTTGCACCTTACACTTGTGGCAGGAGGGGACCTTATATTCTAAGATTTAAGGATACAGCCTGACTATGCCACCCTGGGAAATACTCAATATAATATTAATTATATTAATATGGTCTTAATAGTGTCTAATATTAAATACAATATTTGACACACTAACCAAATAAAGGGCACACAGGTTGATTCACTAATGAAAGTCAGACGTGTTGTTTCCAATATCAAAACTACACCGTTTTATTGAATTTTCACATGCAGCAAGAACCATAAATAATCAAAAGGAAACAAAAGAATCTATCCTACACCAGACACATAGCCAATGCACGAACACACACAGACAAATCCACATAATGCCTGCTCTAATTATGTGTTTACGTCTTCTTCACATACTTCCTTTGTATAACATTTTTTTTATTATAAACAAATAATTCTCTTAACATATAGATACAAACAAAGTGAAACATAAAGTGCGTGTATGCGTGATTAAGCCCATGGGCCATGGCATCAAAATCTCAGTAAAGCCATGTACCCACAATATATACCCAATAATTTGACGCATTATTAATGTGAAAATATTGGTTAGTTCAAATTTAAAGCAAGTTAAAGTGAATCTTGCGAAATGAAGGAAAATTCAATGTGGTATATTCCTGTAATCAAGCTGGTCTAGACTTGCCCTATATTAACAAGTGCTATGAGATAGCGCTATATAAATAAAACTGAACTGAATTGAATTAATTACCACTTGTTGCCAGCAAAAGTCACATATGTATAGTTTCACTTTAAAGTGCTTCTGTTCACTTAGAAAGCGGTACCGCTGCATGTAGAGGGTGGTGTGCATTATTTATCTGACCTCGCCATTCACAACGTTCCACCTCATACTGTTCACAGGATGCTGCATTCCATCTTTGCAGCGGTAGAGTTCGTTCTTACTTAGCTCCGCGTCTTTGGAATCATCGCTTCCCTGCAATCTTTACATCAAGACTTCAATGCCTCTCAATTTTAGCACCATCTTGCTTGGGAACATTTTGGTCTCCTTTCCCAGCACTGACATAGAAATGTGCCGAGTCGTGATTTACACAATTACCTGTCCGACTGTCTTTCCTGCGCCCAGACTCAGGACACCAGTGCTCCTATACTGCTGTGTGTGGGTGGGTGCTGCCTCCTACTTAGCAGTTGATTTGAATGCTGCCTGTGATTCTGTGCATGTTGAATCTCCAACGCTGTGCCTCTTCTTGACAGTTGCATTCACAGGAGCTGGCACTGGCCAATGTCCCATCTGTTCTATTTGAAGCATATGAGAGTGGAAAAACATGTCAAACTATGTTTTTTTCTGCTTCGTATGCTTTAACTCATTGTCATGCTGGTTGTTGTTTTTTTTGGTTGTTCTTCATTTTAAATTTCTGCTCTATATGTCTTAAACTCAATGTACCCAAAGTGTCTTCCATTACTTTTCTTTGTCTTTTCTGAACACAGTTCTAAGCCTAGTACTTCAGGGTTTCATGTTGTTTGATCTGCAGCATCTCATTGCAGCTTCTATTTTGTTCACTTCCCGACTCCTTTATCTGATTCTCTTTATTCTTTGAGATACTTGCTTGTGATAAAAATGCTATATAAATAATTGAGCTTGACCTCGAATTTGAAGTAAACTTGTCACCTGCGTCAAGGATACAGACGTCTGGAAAATTCAAGCAGAGCTTGGTTAGAAAATCTTTTCTCACAGCTACACCTCCATCTTAAGCTGGAGGAGGTCCAGGAGCAACTCAAGCTAACTCCCTTAGAGAGAGCCATGAAGCTGATAACCAAGCAAAGGTTTGATAAGATTAGACCAGACTGAATTTCGCTCTATGGAGAATTTTTGTGAATGATTGAATCCTCCAATTTTGAAGTGAATTTGTTGTCATATAAGCTTGAACACATACACGCTTGTACATGTTTGATGACGTCAGTGGCCGATCTCCAGCTGTCGCAGTGAGGTTTGTTCTGTGTTGTACTGGAAACACCTGGGCCCAGATGTTCAGAAGTAATCTGATCGGATAGGATCAAATCTTGAAAATGGGTTGTTCAAAAGAAAAAAAGGATCCTGAAATCAGATTACATCACATAATCCAGACTTGGTTCTGATCTGGATCAAACCTTCAGTATATGTTGTTCAACACGGTTCTGGATTACCCGGATCCTATTAGAAGGGTGGATTCAGGGTGGATTCAGGGTAGATTTCAGGAACCAAATGTAACAAAACTTTAAAATTGGTCAAATAATCTACATTATGTATAATAATAATAATAATAATAATAGTATAATGTAATATCCATTCATGTATATTCTGCACTTGATTTGTTTAACCGTTACAGTGATAAAGTAGATAAAGAATACATTAGGCTGCATTCAGTACAGTGAAAACAAACATTTTGAACCAATAAAATATAAAAAAAAATGAACTGATGAACTGAACTGATTTATCACAATATATTAATTACAATAATACAATTAACAGAGATGGAACAGTCAACACAGGTCCAGTCAGCCCCTCATTCTGAGAGACCGCTGGAGGTTCAGGAGGCTCAGCTGCATCATAAACGTAATCACAGAAAGGGACAATGCGCCTCAATAGTAGGAAGCTTTAATCCTACTAAGGGTGGAGAAGTGACTAGCAAAAAGAAAAAAGAAATTTGGGTTGAAATCACCCAGACTTTGAATGCCATGGGGACCACAGCAAGTGAAGTTCGGATGGAAGAATCTGAAGGCCAGGGCAACGAAGGACCAGGTATTACATCCACAATGTGTTTGTGAGTAAGTGTATTTGCTTGTTTTTGTTTATTTGTTGTGGGTCAGATGAGGGGTCTGACTGTTTGAAAGAAATTGAAAATGGAAGGGGATGTTTGGATCGTTTAATTGTGCCGTTGTCTGTCTCGTCAAATAAAAACACGCGCAGTGACCCTGCGCTGGCTGTTCTACCTGTTGTTCTTTACAGAGCTAGTAGCCCACTTTGTGATATGTAGTCCCATTTAGAGCACTGGTAATCCGGTTTGATCATCTTGAGAAGTCTGTATCTGGAACAGCGTGATCCAATCCAGTGTTGCTTTGAGAAACTGGCACAAAAGTGTGATGGATGACCTGATCCTGGATAGCAAAACATGGGTTTTTAAAATCCGGATCACTCTGATCCAGATTAAACGTTTTGAACAACTGGGCCCTGGAGTCAGTGCAGCCGATGACGACCTCCTCTGCTACACATGTGCAGCTCTACTCTGCATGCGCACCACGCTCCTTGCTCTTGTTGCAGATAATTGCACCGATCTACACACACATCTACACCGCTCATTCTGCCTGGCCTAATTTAACATCATGTTGCTATTTGTCATCTGTAGCTTGTGTTTTAATTATTTCTCCTCGGTTCTTAACTACAATGGAAGGCACCAATTTGAGCGAGGGTCAGGATCAGTGTCTTACTTTACTAATGACTGTAGCTTGTTGGGTGGAATTACAGCAGCTAGCCGACAAGGTTTCTGGCAGCAGACATGTCTCGTTGCAGGGATGAATTGTTGAGCTGAGCCATCATTAGGCAACACAAACATTACATACTGTATGTGCACTCACATTTGTAGCCATGCTAGCGGCGTGGCTACAGGGATGGCAGTCTGTCAGTTGCCCGACCACTTTGATTCATACTTGCACATCTCAACAACTATTCAATGAAATGGCACGACGTCACACTAAGTAATGGTCCCCTGAGACGTTTACTTCCCCCTCAGGACGAAATGTCCTAACTTATGTTAGTTTAACTTTCAGCTAACGCCGCCATCAGGTCAAAATAAATCTTATACTTTGGTTTATCTGCGAATATCAGATGCATTTATATTGTTATATTAAGTTATTGTTAGCATTGTCGCTTCATGCATTACGCCGCACGCCCATGCAAATCTCTTGAACCCTGCTCCTGAATGATAAAGTAGTAATGTACTTGGGCATAAATTCTTGTTAGACTAAATGAGGATATCATCTGTCGAGACTGCGTGGCCATAAGATAATGAGACAGCCGTGATTGATGCGCAAAAAAGCATCACTGTGTGAAATCAATGCTCTGCTTAAACACCTGCGCATCAGTGTGAGAAGGAGCCTGTATGGAGCCTGACATACTGTAATAGAACCAGAGCAGCACATACGCATGTCTTCTGATTAAATCCCAACCCAGTGTGAACTACTTTGTGTTTCATACGAGCCCCGAGTGCTGATAAAATATGCAAACACTGTCTATTTTCCTTAGGCAAAAGATTTATTAGCTCTAACTCTTTATGTAGACTACAATAGCTGCACAAGATATACTGAACCTATGGATTTTTCACTCCAGCTCTGCCCTTTTCCTTTCCCAGCATCACCGTGCAGCAGTGCGTTGCATTATTAAAACTTATTGCAGATGATAAAAGAATAGCCACATAAAATGGATGATCACTACTAAGGCTTCGATGTTGTAAATGGTATAGAGTTTGACAGGGCAGCAGTTTGTAAGTCGCATTAGTGTGTTTCTGTACGACAGTGGTGAGAGGGGTGAAGAGAAGTTGAACTGGTGCAGTTCTTTAGCGCAGATGACTGCAGCTCATAGTGCTTCAGAGTAAGGGCAGGACCAGAAGGGCTGAAGATAACACATTTTCCTGTGTCTGCTAACTTAAAATGGAAACCAGTGTACCTTATCGCTCCTTTCCTTTTTTTCCTGAATGGGCCTGGAGCAACGCAACATTCTTTATTTAGCCATCTCTTTTCCTTTTGGCCCACTTGCTACACAGTATATTTAGATATTACGTGCAAATCTCCAGCGCACTTCCACGGTGAAACCGGCAGACACGGCCAGGAGACTTGAGATGCAAGCGCCGGGCCTCAGTTAGTGATGAATGTGGCAGAAGACGCTACTTTGTGTTTCCCCGGCCGTTTCTGACTCTCTGGTGAACTGAAACGCTTGAAAGATGATGGATACATCTTTGTATTCAGTGATTTACTGAGCAGTTACTGCTGGGATTTTGTTTTATGACACAGTTTAGTCTAAAATAAAAACTCTGAATGTTATATCGTGCCTCTAAAGCGCCTGTCGCTTAGGCAATATTGCAGTTTGCAGCATAATATTTCTTCATTTATCACGCCGAGTTCTCCTCTCTATGGGCAAATCAATGAAGACCTCGCTGTATGATGATCATCTTTTAGTTTTGTTAATAAGGTTCCCCAGGAAGTCCTTACATGACAGAGGGACGCTATTCTATTGAGAGCATGACCCAAATACTTCAATTATTCCAGAAGAGAGAAGTCGGAGGAGAGAGGGGTGTTTAAATAGAAACAATATTCACAAACGTAGACTCGATTTTACACATTTGTTAAGTCTGGCAAATAACAGCCATGGCACCAGATCAGAGACTTTTGCAGATGAATCAAGCATTAGATAGACGATCACATTACGCTGCGCAGCCGTGACATATTTCAGGCTATAATCTATATGCAAATAGTCAACTTTTTTTTTCCCCATTGCGCCCTTTATGGGTCAGCGTGAATGTTAGCGAAGGACAGTTCTTACATTTTGCATGCTGACCTTCAGTGCCATTCTACTTTCCATCATTGACAACGTCGGGCATGTTTCTGTAGACTGAATCATCACTGCTGCAGTATGCATTTCCATCAAATATATATAATTTCATCTCTGCACTTCTGCAAAGTCACCGAATTACAAAGTGTAAAATAAATAGTCGCGCCGTTGCAGTGTCAGGGACGATACTATCAGAGTCTATCGGGAGTCTCGCTGTTGCTAATCCTCTCTAGACAACGTAAATATTTGATGAGAGCCACGTTTCTTTTTTTTCTCTCTCTTCTTACAGCAATTGCACATTAAACATCCAACTGTTTCTCAGGGTATTCAGAGTCTCTATCGCTCTGTGTGCGTGTGTGTGTGTAGCTGTGGGTGTATGGAAAGCCATCCGGCGAGTGAGTGCTCACACTGGCAAGACTCTCCTCCTTTGTACGAAATTTAGCAGCGATAATGATGATTCATGGTTTACAAGGCAGGCTCTTCACTGACGCTCCTAACCACAATGACGGTTTTGTACAATAAGTGCAGCCATAAAGGCAAGTCAATGTGTGTGACTCAGACGAAAAGGAGGCAATGCTAAAAACTAGTATTATACTGAGGGATGGGAATTTTTCAATGTGGCATTCAGTGTATAGATACTGTAGAGGGAAACAGGATAAGAGTGTTGTGTTTAAGTGTAGTCTGAGAGTCTATTCATCCTAATATGTATTTCAAGCATGTTATTTTCTGTGCAGATCCACCGTTATTGGTCCTGTCTTCAGAAAAGCATGGATGTCATGCCATACCACATACTACTGTAATCTTATGCAGCGTTCGCCATTCACTCAGTATAATGTTTTTGCAAGTAGCTGGCAAGAAATCAATGAACGCTACCGATTTGGAGGAAATGAAGCAGTGCCTTACAATTACCGGGCTCCTTTATCCAAAGCAACTTAAAAGTTTTTCTCCACACATGTTGGGTCCACTAAGGTGTTCAGTGTCTTGTTCAGGGACACTTCAGGGATAGTTTACAGAATGAGTTGGGGTTGTCAAGCCTCTTGCAAGTTCCTGTTTTATTTTGAAGGACTATTCTCTGTCATGACTTACTTCCTGTCTTTGTTCGTTTCACCTGTGTCTTATCGCTCACCTGTTCCTCAGCAGCCTGTGTATATAAATAGTCCGGTCTTTCGTTTGTCTAGTTGCCACATTGTCTTTGTACTTCCTGTCACGCTTTCTAGCTTTACCGCCATGGCCAGTCATGTGCTTGTTTTTTTAAAAACTCGTTTTGTTTACTCTTTGTTTGGATCTCAGGTTGTATACCAGTGTTTTCTAAGTAAGCCTTTACTGGGAACTTTACCTTTGTGTTCTGGGTGATCCTTGCTCGACTGGCTACGTTCTTTTAAGTCACTGGGTCTGTTCCAATTCCTGCACTTGTGGTCTAGAGCACGGTGGTAGTGGCAATAGGCAAGTGTGTCTGAAACATGCCAACATAGCCCACTCTTGATACCAGTTCAGAGCGGTATTCAAAGCCAAGTACAGCCCACACTGCACCACACCAGTCTTACTGTTGGCAGCAGGGCGCTTGTAAGCTGCTTTTAGGACCAACAATAATCAACAGACATGAAGATGAAGTTTACAACATGAAGGATTCAGCCTAAATAATATTCATATGCAAACGTTAGGCAGTTGTGGCAGAACCTTCTTCTTGTCGACACTGGTAAGAATGCTATGGCATGTCTGACAACAAAAATAAATTAAATGCATCCTTGTGCTAAGCAAGATTACAAGATATTAAGCAAGATATTGTGGAGCAAGATTTGGGGCAGAATTTTCTTTTTGTTTTAAGTTTGGCACTATGTGTGTTTAGATTACTCTGTTTAATTGCTTTATGAATGTATTAGTGCTCAGATCCTGAATGTGCACTTTACCTGTCATCTGAATATAACATTGTGGTTTATCCTACCTATTTGTTCTTTGTGTAGAAATTAACTAAAACTTTAAAAGTGTCTGGGCTCGAATGAGTTCTTTCTTCGAGAGCCACCGGATGACCTAAAGTGTGCCCCAGTCAGCCCTCGTAAACCTCCACACACTTAACAGGCTGACTTCAGCTCTGTGACAGCGTTATGACCCGGCTCTTTGTTATGGCCCGGCCACGACAGACCGGAGACACACCACAATAAAAGTTCTAAGAAACTTGTGTTTTATTAAACCAAATTAAGGAAATTAATGAGCGCCAATTAAGGGTTATTAAGAGGCGGGATGTCAGTATAGTCAGTGGTGTAATTGAACAAAGGTGGCGGGGTGGGCGCAAAGCAAGTCATGGGAAGAAACAGCAGCACACACGTCCAAACAAATGGGTGCCTCTGGGGAGAAGGCAGAGTGAGCAGCGGCAGCGGAAAGACAGAAAGACTCGAGAGCTGCAAGGCTTAAAAAAAATAAATGGAAGCACGCTCGGATGTTCCAGGTTACACTAACCTGCCAAGTGAGCAGAGAGAGACAGGTGAATGACACAGCGGGGTTCATCACAGGCAGTTAACAGAAATGCGTCTCACAAGTAGACACTCTTCACAAATATCATAGTGTGGGTACTGGGGCGGACCTAGGAAATTCTAATTCATGCAAAGAGAATAAAGCCAGTGCAGAGCAGGTGGCAACCATCACAGCTGGGTGGGATACCCCGATACACCTGCAATCAATCAACCCCTTAACGTCAGCCTCGGTTTCTCATCTTAAGACACATCAGACCAAGTGAAGTTAGCTTCAGACAATATTTTTTTCGTAGGGAAAATTGACTTTGCATATCAAATTCTATACAGTCTGACTCCAGCATCTAGCGATCATGCAGATTAAGATTAAGGCATTTTCATATCGTCTCCCTGTGGGTGCTGCTTGAGTCGTGAAATGCCAGTGTTTCCTCTCTTTGTGTTTTTTAAGACCCAGGAACTAACTGCCAAATCAAATCCAAACAACAATCACTTCCCCGAAACTTGCTCAAGGATTCTCTTGCTAGAATGGAAATGCATATTTCATTGGGAGCCCAGGCAAAGTAATGATAACAATGAGTCAGGGCTCATAGGAAAAGTGGAAACACAGTGTAATTTCCTCTGTTGGATTGAACACGGTCACATACCGCACCCATCTAATTATCTTTAGCACAATTAGACCTCAACACGCACAAATACTCCTCACTTCGTCTTCTTTCAGTTTCTGTAATTGCGTCCTCTGTGCTGGCTCTTGATGTAATTTATTTGTCTTGCGCTTCCCGTCTCTGTGGCCATGGGAGATGTGAATGACATCTAACTGAAGATTAATTGTCATGTCGTGTTCATTAGTTCCTTAATTATTTTCCAGTCATCTCTATGGTGTAGTTTCACGACACGCGAGGCAATCGTGGCAGGATATTAACATGGTGATGACTCAAATCGGAAATGGTTGAGTCCTTCCGTTATGAAACGGGAGCCGGGTTGAGTTGCAAAGAGAAAGTTGAAGGACAAAGTACAAAGAAGCACAAAGGCCATTTGTATATATCTGGAGCTTTCACACTTTGCTTAGAGAAGTTCTTCTATTCTTACACGTAGCACCGACCTGTCACCCCTGGCTGGATCTGACACGGTGTCGATCTAAACTGCGTCGTCCTTGACTAGAGACAAGTCCATCATGCAGTACGTGAGGAGAGCATCATATTCTGCATTAGTCCTCGCTGCTGTCGGTGTCTCCACGGAGCCGTTTGTTCTGATTCCCCTCCTTCATCGAGCCTCTGCTTTCAGCTGCCACTCTCTCCCTGAAAGCAGAAATGGGGGAGCCCAGTTGGACCAATCGTGGCGGATAATGCACTTAAATCAGCCAGTGGGTGTGAAAGCCGACCACTTGGGTTTCAGCTCCTCACTTCAAAGCCTCCAAATTTGCCCGACTCTCCTCATTAGCTCTGAAGTATATACTACAAATACTGCTTTCAGTGGTTAATCAATCGCATAATGAAAGTCTTAATGCCTTCTTGTGCCCTTGGGCGGGCTGGTGCTTGTTTGTCGTTGGTGCTGGGAAAAAGTCTTTCTGCAAGAAGAACTGATGCTTTTCCATCCAGTCTGAAATCAGAGGATGGACCGTCTTCACCAGAAGTGTATTCTAGGTGCTGTCACAGCTGCTCTATTCAATGATGCACATCATTAGGAAGTCATACATTTGCAGTTAGTATAACTTCATCTCCCTTTCTTCCGCTTATTAGAGGCAGCCGCAAACGTCAAAAAACACCATACAACAAGCTGTGAAAAGAAATTATTTCAAATGAAGGAATTATTTTCCCTTTACATGTTTAACACTTAAGAAAAATGTCTGTTTTTCAGGTTTCTTTATAGTGGCTATAATCACATTTCTTAAATAAAAACGGTGACAATGTGAAAACAATGTGAGAGGGGCCACTCGCAGTGATGGACCTACCTATCTTTATGGAGCTTCGTAGCTCATTATCTGCCCAAAACATTTCTGTTTTGCTTCACTCTCACCACTTACGGAAAAGCTCTAAAACCCCACAGTACACTACCTGCTCAGCACCAAATGACAGACAATCATCGACTTGCTACTGAACATAGGGGAGCATTTTAGCAGCAGAGGCTGATTCATTTCCCACAGGAGGCGGCAGAGACCAAACAGAGCTAGAAGAGAGTGCACGTTGGACTGCGCTTTGCTCGGGGAACAGCTAGCCTGGCTCGATCCAAAGGTAGCAAAACTAACCTACCAGCACCTCTCAAGCTCACTAATTAACATATCTACTCTGTTCAATAACCCATCTCAGAACCCATCAGCTATTGTCTGAAGACGATTTGAACACACATACATTTTTAAACGGCTACTCTATAGGATTCAGACACTGATAAAAAGCTAAGTGGACACCAGATGACAGCCGATGGGTACAGATATTGCATTTCAGCCATTGCATTCCACACAAACTGTTTACCTGCATGCAACCAAAGCCCACTCGAACGTGATTGGTCAGTACGACTCGGATTACAAAATGACTACGAGCAGAAACCAGAACCCTTCCGATACCAAAATCTTTGCCTACAGATTCTGCATCTATATGCAGATATCTGTTTATAGAGATTATTCAATAACTTCAGTGTAAAAAAGACACATTGTGGTTTTAC
>JAVQJF010117143.1:0-15078 GCA_036023855.1 Gadopsis marmoratus
CACACACACACACACACACACACACACACACACACACACACAGAGAGCTCGGGCTTTGTACAGCTGCCGACCCTCAGAGAGGCGTGCTGGGGGCAGCGTGAGCCTCCAGTGCATCCATCATCACGCTGACAGGGCTGCCGTCCCCACACACTGTTCAAAGTGAGATCTTCAGTATGGCTGCTTAGCAAATAATTGATGGGGTGCTTCCCGCTTTTTAAGGAGAGGAGCGGTTAGACGGCAGGCCAGCGACGAGCACTTTTAAAGTGACGTGTGAATCACTCTTTCATGACCCATAAAGCCATCTGGAGTAACAAAGCACCCCGGCTCCCGTTTGGGCCTTTTTATTCAGAGTTTCAGAGAGTCACCGGTGGAGTTGCTCTTTTTTGTTTTTTACGCGCCGATGCCTTGTCCCCTGACTGTCTGGCTGCTGTTGCTGCTGTTTTTCCTCTCTTTCCGCTGTTTCATTCTAAAGCATCTTGTCATGTCTGAATAAGGTTAGATAGAAGTGTTTTTTTGTCTGTTAGCAAATTTGGTGGCCAAGCAGCAACCGTGGGATTTCTGCTGCTAGATGCTTTTTTGTGTTTTTGTGCACTAACTACTACAACTTGTTTCAGTGCGCCTGGGAAAGTCTGGGCTCTTCCAAGTCTTCCAAGTTAACTGCTAGCCGTCGCTGCATTTCTGTGCTTGTTGATCAGAAAGATAATTCATGAAGCAAAAAACAGTAAACCAACACGACCTTTACAGAGGTCCTGGCTGGATTCTGTTGGTCCAAAAGGAAATAGTAAAAGGGGCGGCAGGGTCCAAAAGGAAAACAATAAAATCATCGCCTGCAGGTGGCGAAAGGTTTACAAGTGGAGCAGCTTCTACTTTCTCTTCCTGTAGATGGCAACAGCCACGTGTCTACATCTGTTTCCTTTCCTATGGTGGGTGCAGGTTGCCAGGTGTGTCAGAAATGATCTGACAGCAACTGAACAGCTCCCCCTTGTGGATAATCTTAACACAGCTAAACGTGAGTTTGTGAGTGAGCACCAAGCTGTTTCATGAGTTTCACCTCTGAAGAAAAATTCAAGGTTCGAGAATATTTCTTTCTTTTATTTATTCCTTTCTTTTTGACTCAACACATGTTATAGTAAAGTTTTAAATCGAGACTATATAGCTTGTCACCACAAGTGACATTTACATGATTAAATGCTAAAATTAAACGCACAAATAGAGAAAGGCTTAAAGCCAGTGAACTCACACAGAAAATGTGTAACAGTATTTATCTTAGCTTAGCTACCATTAGCCAACATTAGCCTCCATATAGCTACTGGTCTGACCAGACCAAGTTAGTCTACTGAGCTGGGCAAGAGTGTATTTAATTGCTCACGAATTCACCCTTTAATTTGTGAGAAGAGGAATGTGCTATTTATTTCTTCTTGTAAAAGCTACAATAAACAACGGCCGTGATCCAGGAGGACGTTTGGGGATTTTGGGCTTCAGGAAGTGTACTTCACTGCCGAACCCGCGGTTCAGCGTCGGCAAGAAGAGCGCGTGTGACTATCTGAGTATTTGCTGGCAAGAAAAGCAATGGATCTAAACTAGTCATAAGTTGCACCATGCACCACCAAAAAAGTTCTTTGTGTCCTGTTCCAGAAAAGAGAAACCCTCTTGGCCTGACATCTGTAATGAGAGAACACAGTGAACAGTGAAGTGTGATGCCCGCGACGTCTGCGTGCTGTCTCTCCACTTCCTGTTATTGTCCAGCATGTTTGAATGGCGTCTGGAGCCCACTGCACCTTCCCAGCAGATGGACCGCAAATATGGACTCTGATTTATCTGGCCACTGATTAACTGTGAGAAAACAACACTCCACCAAATGTGTATGTGTGTGGTGGGTGGCGGTGGTGCTGGTGGTGGCGGTGGGGAGGAACGCTAATATATTCATGAAAATGTATTCATAAAAAATGATAATTGTGATCGAAACCCCTCCGCGGCTCAGAGGATGAGTCAATAAAAAACAGGCGAAATTGACAGGCGCCTGTTATATGGACAGCACTTGCAATAACAGATGGGGGGGCAGAGGGATGGACTGTGCACGGGCGCCTGATTGATCACACCAAAGTGGGTGAGTGTTAAAATGTTACGCAACAAGCTTTTATTTCCTTCCCTTGCACTACCTCATCATACATGGTTATTCTACGGTGAGAGGAATATTTTGTTAAATCTATTTTCAGGACGCTGCAGCTCGGATCTTAACCCGTTCCGCCGTTTTATCCGCCCGTAATCTCGCGCTGCGACGCCATTTAGGTATTAATCTGAGGCAATTCCACTCACTTTAACTGGCAACCTCGGCTCCAAATGCAAGCGTCGGCGTGTAGGGACGGACACGGGTTCACGCTCTTTTGCGCTCCCTTTCCTCCACAAAGTTTGTTTTAATTTATTTATTTATTTTTTTACTCGTCAGACTTTAGCTCCCTTGTTGTGTGAGCAGTAAGCAGCGAGTTGGACAAGACTCAGACATAGATGAATGTCAGCCATTATCGCGGGCGGCCATTTGTGCTGGTATTTGACTCACTAATGATCGTCTTCCAGGCAGGGTTCATCAGCTTCAACACACACACACACACACACACACACACACACACAGGCTCTGATTTAAACTTTGGGGCTAATTTGTCCCTCTACTTTCTCATTTCACCATAACAATCAGCTCGGCCACAAATGCACACCCTCCCTCCCAGTCTGCCTTCTGAACGCACTCAGTCAATATATATGTGTTTTATGTGTTTTGTGGAGGGAGTTTGGCAACAGGTTTCTCCGGTGTCGGAGGTGTGATATCAATCCTGGTGGACTGCTGGCCCCCGGTCGGACGCCCTGCTGGACCGTGCCAGCCTTCGTGTGTTGGCAGGCCCACCTGGACCCAGCACCTGCTTCTGTCACTGGTCATAGGAGGGTGATGAGTGTTGGGGGGGGGGTATTTGTGTTTATTTGTAAGAGCCTTAGGAATATATCACAAAGAACTCGAGCTGCAGAGGGACAAATCTTTATGTGAGGAAAAAAACTGTCTCATCAAACGATACCACAAACTTTCAGCAGGTCGGAATATTGTTTCTCAGAGGCAAAGCTGCTGTGGAGCCAAAAATGGTCTCATTGTTTGTGTGAAGCTTGAGTGGGTGGAGCCAAATCCCATCAGAGAACAACTGAACTAATTGACCCTTGACTGGCAAAAAAAAAGGGACATTTTGATTCATAGTTGAGTCCAATCAATAAAATGTGCATAGCCCAAAGTCCCAAATGTGTCCCAGGGCCCCTTTATAACACGACACCTTCTATCCTTCAAGGACTTTGCTGCTGACAGGCTCTGGTTGTTATTCGGAGTGTCTGACAACATTATGGATTATGTCTTGCTCCGACATCTCGCGAGCGCTTGAGTTGGTGCAGGAGGAACTCGCCCAATAACATTTTTGTATCCACAGGAGCTCTCCGAGTTACTTCCTGGATACTGTATTCTGTGGAAGATCAAAGAAACCAATCCAGTGTCCCCCGCCCACTTTTAGATGATCTCCATCTGCACTGACAAGAGCAAACTATTGTATTTTTAAAACCAATTAAGTAGCTGATCACGGCAAAGTCTTTGGGTCGTTCACATTCAAGCTGGTTCTTAATGAAGGCAATAACAAGAGTTACAGCATAGTTTTGATTGGTGCTTGCTAACATTGCTTTCAATAGTAAATCCCTGCGTTGCCATGTGGGACCACCATACACTGGTGGAGACGAGGGGAGTGTGCTGGGGGGCACAAATGGAGAGGAGAGAGAGAGAGAGAGTTGGCAGCGCTGTCTGAGCCCTTCAGTAAGGTCAGCTTGCTCGCCCCACTCCAAAATATCCCTGGGAGAGAGAGAGGGGAAGAACATTATACCTAATGATGCCTCGCCAAGAGTTGCTGAGTGTTGGGCATCAGGCGAGAGAACAGAGGGGGGATATATGGCCAGGACCCAGGAGGTGAGAGCGGGAGAGAGTTGGTGAACCCGACTCTTCTCCATGAAAGTCAGTCCGGCTGCTCTGCCTGTGTATGTATGAATGTTGTGCACCAAAGCCACTGCCAATATTTTATTTGGTGCGTCTACATATTCTCTGATTTTCACACACGTCGTGTCAAAAGCATGCACCTGATTTAGGTTTTAGATTTGAAAACTCATCATTGTCTCTCTTTTTGGAATCGCATCTGCTACAAGCTGGAATTTTTATATGCCTGAAAATTGAACTTATAATTATAGAGCTACACTTTAAAAACCTTTCCCCAAAAGGTGTTTTGAATTTGATAGCATGTACTTTAGGAAAAGGGAAATTTATTCTGAACCTTCGGAAACGGGATATTTAACAAAGCTAGAAAAATTGCATTTCCTGAAGAAAATGCGTGTGAATGCTGAAAAGCTGAAAGGCTGTCGCTAAACTGGACAGCTGTGCAACAAACTGCAGAAAATGCACAAATCTGAAATGCAGAAATGTGAAATTAATTGCCAGAATTAGAAGCCGAAATGTAACACCTGGAAGAAGAAGCTAAGAGCTGAAATACAAATAAGCTGAAAGCGAAACTGTGATATTGTAATTAATTGTTGAAGAAAGCACAATATTTTAAGTATAAATTGTAAACTAAAACTTAAGTTTGTTGAAAGGTTGAGGCTAAACTGGATAGCTGACTTGACTGTTGAATAATATAGAAAATAGCTGAATATAAGCATAAATGTCCTCAAAGAGCTTAACATTTTGATAATTTGATAATAATGGTTTCTGTAGCTCAAAGTATTAAGTTATAAGAGGAGGAACATGATTTTAAGGTTATTCATTCCTAAGGGCACTACAAAGTTGCAAAAAGCTTAATATTGATTTGTTAAAGAAAGCACAATATTTAAAGTATACATTGTGGAAAAAAGATTAAAATACTACAAAGATAAAACATGTCTAGTTTAAGGATCATAGAATTTTATTGGTAATTTCATCAGACAAGGCATAGACATCAATGCAAAATTTGATGATGAGGTGATAAGATGGTACATTATCGCTTTAAATAATTTGACAGTGACACAAGCACACGGTTGAGGGAATACGAGGCAGGAGAACGAGTTCAAGGAGGTATAGGAGCCATTTAAGCCCTGGCCTGCTGCTGGTATTCAGAAATACGACTTTCCATCACGGGCCTGAAATGCCTGATCAATCCCTGAGAACACAGAGCAGAGAATACAGAGGAAAATAGTACAGTTATTTTACTTGAATTAAAGCTGCATATATGTACAAAAAAAAAATGTTAAAGTTGTTGAAAAATGTTCAGGTTAAAAATGAATGACACATTTTTCATTTCATTTTTGAGATTACAGTTTGTGGTGGGGAGTTTACTCTTTGTGGCTACACCTAGCTAAATTAAATTAAATGCAATACAACAGCCCAGCAATAAATCTTTCCTTCATGAAGCCTATTATATTCAGCTCATGTCACTCTGCTGGATAGGCGTTGATCGAATTCCGTGGTAATCATTCTCCACCCTAAATGGAGGTGTTGACTCTGTCATTTTCCAGAGTTCCCTATGAATTCTTTCAATGACCCTTTTAGTGTTTACCTGCACTGGCCATGCCGCACCATCTCCCAGGGCACAAATAGTGTGTCCCTCGATCTGCTTACTGATCTCCCAAATCATGTCGATCTCTGCTGACCGTGCATCACCTCGCACAAAACGCCACATCATGTTATTCATCCAGTCCACTCCTACAGAAACAGATGAAAGGGAAGAAAAATAATGTATGATTGTAAGAGGTAGAGACCCGATGTGCGTAGTGTAGTGTTAGCCTCGGTGCCTTTCATGCATCAAACAACACTGAAGCAGCACTTACCTTCTCTGCAGGGTGTGCACTGGCCGCAGCTCTCATGTTTGTAGAACTCAATCAGACGGGCGATGGCTCTGATAATGTCAGTCTGGAAAAACAATGCATCCAATAATGTAACAGATGTGTGATAATTCCTTTATGCATGATGATTTATGCTGCAGAGTCTGAAAAACTTACAGATTTGTCCATAACGATAATTGCAGCTGTGCCCAGGCCAGTCTGAGCCTGGATGAGGCCGTCAAAGTCCATCAGAACCTCTTCACACACTTTCTTGGGAATGAGGGGTGTTGAGGAGCCACCAGGGATTATGGCCAGCAGGTTATCCCAACCACCACGCACTCCACCTACCGGACAAATGTTTGTTTCAATTAAGTTAAAGAAATGCATTCATTTAGGCTGTTCTTATTTTAAGCTGTCTTAATAATGACCCATTCTTAGTGTACTATGTACCTGCATGCCTTTCGATGAGGTCTTTCAGAGGGACAGACATCTCCTCCTCTACAGTGCAGGGGTTGTTAACATGGCCAGAGATGTTGAAGAGCTTTGTGCCAGAGTTTCTCTCCCTGCCAAAGCCCAGAAACCACGAGCCACCACGCCTACAGATGGTGGGCGCCACGGATACAGTCTCCACATTGGCAACAGTTGTTGGGCAACCAAACACACCTTTAAGACAGCAGGAGATGGGAGGTAGATATTTCAGGAGTGCTTTTAATTGGCAAGAACAGCAAGTGTCCAGCAGTAGTCCACGGTGTTCAGATTGATGAAAATGCACTGTTGGATACAAGCAAAAGACTAAATAACGTCAATATTTTTTCCATGTTGTTCACCAGAACTCACCCACGTCAGCAGGGAATGGGGGCTTCAAGCGGGGCTTCCCCTGCTTTCCCTCCAGGGACTCAATAAGAGCAGTCTCCTCTCCGCAGATGTACGCTCCAGCACCACGCATTACAAAGACATCAAAGTCATAACCAGAGCCACAGGCGTCCCTTCCAATGAGCCCAGCAGCATAGGCCTCATTGATAGCCACCTAAGAGCAGATATTAAAAATATAATGCTTTAACAGGACAAATTACATAGTCATGTACAATAAAATAAAGCAATTAAGACGACACAGAAATCAGCACGATGTAAACAGCAGTTTTGGTCTACCTGAATCTGAACACAGTCAGAGTTATTTAAAGTGTAATGAAATTAAGATGTGTGGATTTGAGCATCGACATTCCTTCTTGAACTTTGAGTACTGTATCACAGTATGTGAACACATGTAACATATTCCCAATTTAGTCACATTATTGAGGGTAATTTTATCTGCATGTACTGTACAGAATATTCATCGTATAAGCGTCATGAGCACTCAATAATTCTCTCTACAGATATCCTTCCAGTAAACCCTTCAGGTTGTATTTACTGATTATAGCATGTATTTAGTGATTTTATAGCGAACACTGTAAATTTAATTTTTCTCATTACTAATTGAGTGTTTGTAAATTCCCTTTGACATAAACTGATTTGGAACATCCTTGAAAAGGGTACAATCATTTTAAGCTCTGTCATTTTAAAGATTGCATCTCAGGTTTCACTCTGTCCACTTTCACCTGCAGGTTGGACGACTCATTGTAGAACTCTCCTCTGATATAGATATAAGCAGCACGTGCCCCCATGGCCCTCCCAGCAACCAGGCAGCCCTCCACCAGCTTGTGAGGGTCATGCCGCATAATCTCCCTGTCCTTACAGGTGCCAGGTTCTCCCTCATCTGCATTCACCACCAGATACTTTGGCCTAAAGCAAGAAATTAGAACTGGGTTAGGGGTAGAGCAAATTTCATCTTTATCCCCAGAGCAAACAGTGAAAATTGATGTTTGGCTACAGAAGACGTTCAAATTCAGCTAGAGTCAACCAAGATTTCATTTCATTTTTTACTTTCATGCCTTTAAGAAACCTCTCTCAAAAGAAAAACCTTGGGGCAAATTACGGAAGATGGATACTCGTCATTGTTCTGGCTCCAACACTTGGTTTAGCCTCATATAAAAACTGATGAAATGACATGAGAACATCAAGCAACAAAAGAGTAGATGTGTCTGTCCCCTCACTGACCTGCCATCACTGGGCTTGTTCATGAAGCTCCACTTCATGCCAGTAGGGAAACCAGCTCCACCCCTCCCACGCAAGCCAGAAACCTTGACCTCATTGAGGATCCAGTCGACTCCCTTTAAAAGAATCTCCTTAGTTTTGTACCAGTCGCCACGCTTCAGCGCCCCCTTCAGCCTGAAGCACAAATTTGAGTAGGCGAGGATTGTGTTCTGGTTTGTTTTTCTTAAACAAATGATTGATCATTGGTATTGTGTAAGAGGATCAATCAAACCAATGTGGATATATTATGGTTAAGATTTTACAGAGCACATGAGAACAACATCAGGACTATTACCTCCAGTCATGACGGCCATACAGGTTTGTGAAAATTCTGTCCTCATCTGCCAGAGGTCCAAATGTAGTTTTCTTAGGAGCACTCTGGGAAAATAAGATAAACATATCAAATGTTAACCCAAATGTTAGCAATTAGATGTCAGTTTTAACTAAATGTAAGCCAGATACCTGTGCTGTGCTGTTGAATCGGGTGATAGCAGTCACTCCGCCCTGACTGACAGCAGCTGGAGTGCGGGCCACCCCACACACCACTGCTCGAGACAGGGACAGCATCTTTCCTGCAAAGAGGAGAGACGACAAGTCAAATACAGTTTAGTCTACTTAAGTTTAACAATAAATGTAGGACTATCACAGTGAGGGCTGCAACTAATGATTATTTTTATAATAGTTGGTCAATAAAAATATAAAAAACCGTGAAAAATATCCATCAAAATTTAAGGTTACATTTTCAAATGTCTTGTTTTGTCTGACGAAGTAAAATGTGTTTCCCTTGTTATCCAATATATTTAATCAAAAACTGCAGAGAAAATAAATACATTTAAAAGAGAAATTACTAAAACGGATTTCACCCAGAGAGATAAGGACTGGATATTGAACCTGACATTGAATTGTGTGGTCTAATATTGTTCAATTATCAGAAAGTTCCTCAAGTCAAGATTTTCCTAATTTTAGAAAATAACTTTATTATGGCAAAGTTCACGTAAAAAAGTGCTTGTGTTTAGACAATATCTAACAGTTTTACCTGTTTTATTAAATGGCACAGATTTAGTAGTAAAAAAAGATATAATTTTGATATTGGTGCCAAAACTCAGGTATGTTATTGGCACTAGTATATAAAACCTTACACCCAAATATCTCATATTCAAAACTGAAGTAGCTAAAAATATATAAGCTACAATTTTATACTCCAGTAGCCTAATGGACTCCAGATCAACAACCAATCAGTTTATTGTGACATTCCATAACTGGACAGATTACTATTATAAACCCTATCAACTGACAACAATAAATATCAGTTTTAATAGAGGAATCATGCTGTAACTTGCTGTAATAACAGCCTGCTGCCATAACAGCCAAACAGCTTTGTAACGCATTAAGCAGCATCACAACAAGTTGAGCGAAAGCAGACTATGGTTGTGTTTGTGCAGCAGTCGCATGTTACTGTAAGATCACGGTAACTAACACCAGATTAACTTTCATATTTTGGTGGCGATCAGTAGATATTTGAATGAAATATAGTTTGTCTCTGGAATAGCTTTGACAGAAATCTTGTGTAACTTATGTGATGTTGTGATGTCAGAGAGTTAAGCTAGGTAGCAGACGAAGGTGAAAACGAGTGCGAATTATCTCATAAATCTGCAATATTTTAGGTCCACACACTTGTAAAGAAATTGGATAATTATGGGTAAATCTAAACTATTTTGCCTACACTTAAGTGTTTCGTTAAGGGAACACACTGACCTCCACGCTCCACGTAGCTTGCTGCTGCTAGCCTTGCGCTAAGCTAAATTAGCTAGCGGTTAACCTTGTAATGTCAGAATAAAAGCAGTGGATTCACGACGTGGCATGCAAACCTCACACGGGCAACATATGACTTAATTAATTAATGCCGGCTGCGTTAAAATTAATCAAAAAATGAACGTTTGCTTGCAAGTTAGCAAACAGTGGGTCCTTGTTACCTTTCCTACGTCCCGGACACCCCGAGCTTACAAAACGCTGACAGGAAGTAGATGAGGACAAGGCCGGAAACTGTCAACAACAACAACACAGCTGCGGCGCTGTGGGGATTATTTAGAAGTTTTGGTTGCACAACATGCTTACTACGAACCGTCCTCTTTGCATTTAAAAAAAAGATTTCATAACAACAGTCTGCCCTCAATAAAGGTCAGTGTGTGTCTGTCTGTTTTTGTTGCGTGTGTGCGTGTGTGTGCGTGCGGTGCGCGTGTTTAGTGGTACTTTGACACTACCTGAGCACCGGTATTTCCATTTTGTGCTAATGTGTACTTCAGTTGCACAACATTTCATAGGGACAAATTGTACTTGTTCTCCATTGGACAGCTATACTAGATATTTGCAGAAATAATTCTTTAAATATGCAAAATATATGATCAACTTAAAATGTATTATGATAAAATATGATGCATTTTAATGTAGATTATACTCTTCAACATCATACCTATACAATAGTTAAAATGAGCTCCACCTCAACATTAATATGTTAGTGCTCCAACAATAATGTAACTCTGAAAGGGGCCATTCTGCATAGTGACGACTTTTGCTTTTAATACTATCACATAGTAAGGGTACTATTTTGTAATATATTAATAATTTATAGAGCACTTTTCAAAGGTTTGCTTTGCAGCAAAATAACAGTCACATGACATGTCTGTTTAATTAAGTTTAATTTTAACTTGTAAGTGAAATAGATTTTTTTACATTGTGGTACTACTTTTACTTCAGTAAAATATCAGAGTATATAAATATCTGAGGATTTCACACATCAGTGGTGTGTGTGTGTGTGTGTGTGTGTGTGTGTGTGTGTGTGTGCATGCGCACTCTTATTGGCAGCTATAGATAACATCTTAGAAACAAACTGCATAGGGAAAAATACATTTTTTAAATGTATGTTTAAGGGAAAGAAATATTTTTATTCACATGACATCATCAGTAGGACGATCATTCATCAGAAAGTTTAAATAATGAAGAAAGACAGGCTAAGAGTTGTGGATAAAATTGAACAAATTCATGTTATAACTAAATTCTTACTTTATATTACTGTAAAATTTATATAACCAAGGGCTTTTTTTTCTCTGCATCAGATCTATCTGGAAAAAATCCACTTTATCAATCAATACAGTAATCGCACAACCTATTGGTGTTAAGCCTATTCATATCATGTTATTTGTAACACCTGAGAAGTCTAAATTCAAATGAATCAAAGGTTTCATTATTGTCTGCTAATTAACCTACTTAAGGTTTAATTTTTAAAAACAATGTACATTTGCCATCATAAAATTAAAACAGATTAAAGTGCAATCTTAAAGGAAGATGAGTCCATGCATGAAAACATAATTACACCATAACTTACTTAATAGTATATTGTGGAGATGCAATGGTAGATTTTTCCAATTAAACCAAGATGTATAACTGTATACAGTCAGTCTCTGTACAGTTATTACATCACAGCAGCTTATCTTCAGTGAACGTCAGTATTAAACCCTGACTTGATCCAACCTACAGACCTGAGGGGATCATTTCAATCAATTTCAACAAGCTGGTGCTGTGCTTCTAATATCTGGTATGAATGATGTGATATGAAACTTCAGCCTCAGACAGCATGCAGGCAACCAAAAAGGATTCTTAACCCAGTATTTACACGTGGTAAAAGCTAATGCTGCCATTGGTGAAAAGCACATGTATCACCAAAAATCTAGGTTGCTGAAGAAAAAATAAAATAGTGATTATTGTCTCATTATACAGATTGTGAACTACACAATGGAGCTAACATGAAAAGTGTACAAAGCTCTAACAGGAATGATCACATTGTTTGTTGAGATTCAAGTAACAAGATGAAATGAAAGGTATCGTATTTTGCAGCAATAATGTGTTAATAAATAAAATTGAGGGTCTCCTTCAGGTTGTCCGTCACTGAGCACTAAAGTAAACAGCAATCATCTCTTTGTTATGTGGTCAAATTCAGTCAAAGCACGACAAATATCCTCCACGTTTCTGTACGGAGTCTCTTTCTGTTGGTACTGAGGGAGTCACTCGGGTGGGGGAGGCTGATAACTTGGTCTGCGAGCAACCCGGCCGAGTCGGTCCACAGCCACACTCTCAAACGCCCTCCTCATCAGAGGATGCTCCTCCAGGACCTCGTTGAAACTGTCCACACTCAGGGAGTAAAGGCGACAGTAGGTGTCAGCCTTCACAGTGGCTGTGCGTCGTCCTTGGGTTAGCAGGCAGATTTCTGAACCAAGGAACAGAGTGTCAGTTTATCTTTATCTTTATTAAAGCAATGGTAGCAATGACATGTTATAATGTTATATTTTAAACAATTAACAGATTCATCAAGAAAATAATTGTTGAAGGCCTAGTTCTTATTTGAAGTGTCAATGGTTAAAAGATTCAGTTTACTGCACACTAAACCCATTGCAATGTTGCTATTACACATGTATACAAGTATTTAGTCTTACAAAAGTTTTTTAAAATTAAGTATCTTTGGCAACTGCTGGTTGAACATAACAAACAGTGTGAAGACACCAGCTTGGGTTTTGGGAGACTGTGACAGATATTTATCACTATTTCTGAACATTTCTAGGCCAAACAATGAATCAATTAAGAAAATATTGTCAGATTCATTGATAATGAAAATAATCAGAGGTTGTAGCCTTTCAAACAATGCAGTGTGTAAAATGATAAGTAGATGAGCAATACATTTGGGACACTAATAACTGCAGAGAAAGTGAAAAGTGGCAGTTTTAACAACAGGAGAGCAGCAACAAAGAGTTAACACAACCACATAGGGTCTTATAAATCTGATGGGGAACTGTTTGAAGGTATAACTCAAATGGTTTACCCCCAAAATATGCTCCATCATTGAGTGTAATGTCTTTACTGCCACGTGGGATGACGGTTACGGTGCCGTGCTGGATGAAGTACATTTTCCGACCCAGCGTTCCTTCTCGTATTATCAAGTCTCCGGGCTGGAAGACTTCGAAACGCAGCTTGGTCAGGATCACTGTCACAAAATGAGGGTCAGTGTTGGCAAACAGTGGCATGTTGGCAACTAGCCCACGGCAATTATAGCTGACAATCTCCTGCGTGATGGGGAGACAGAGAAGAGAGAAGACAGCAACTGTCAAAGTGATACTGAGATATCTCTGTCTTATCTACTTTCAGTTGACTAATTTACTAATTTTATGTAGAAAGTAACAAAACTACTATTAGTCAAACCATTTTCTGCCATTTTATAGACTAACATAGAATAATAATAACATATTAAACAATAATGAAAATAATTGATTGCAGGCATAGAGTTTTATCTGAAGTAATGCATGACACCTTGCTGCACTGAAAATCAATCGTCTTATTTTATGTGATTTTGCAAACATTTTACATATCGTGATAGACAGCCTATCAATATTGGAAAAAACAACGCTCATTCATATTGTGATATTGATTTAGAGCTGAAACAATTCATCAATGAATTGACTGAAAGATATTATACATACTAATATTTTGATAATTAATCACGCTAGTCATTTTCAAGCAAAATATTGGTAAACATCGCAGACAGTGTGATCATTGATCAATGTCTAGTATGACAGTTACATTGTTTCTTTTTTTTTACACACTGATTGGGAGCGCATATAATTTCATTGTACTTCTGTATAATGACAATAAAGTTTCTGATTCTGAATAGATGTAAACTGAATGTCTTAGGCTTTTGGACTGCTGGTTGGACAAAACAAGATATTTGAAGACATCACCTTGGATTTTCTCTATTTCCATATATTGATTTCAACCTTAACATTCAGGCCTAAAGTTGCCTCTCTGTGGGAATGTGTCAATGAAAGAGTCAAATCGAAAGTTTAATGAGTCACTAACCTCTTTGAGAGGATCACTGAGTTCTCCCAGGATGCTGTCCTCGTCGAACATCTTGCCTTGGAATCGTTGCTCGTAATAATCATGGATCCTCTGTCTTACATCTGCCGGCAGTTTATGGAACGACATGTACTGCTCCACTTGCTTATACTGGAAAAACATTTGTACAACACACACAGTGATTTGACCTTCACGAGGATACAGCTGAAATCCCACAGGGCTGATGTCACATTTTCTACCATGTGTTTGCTGAAGCACAATAATTATGCATTTATTCTATTTGTTTTGCAGTCCTCCCCCCCCAAGCTTTAAGTGGATTACAAACTAATTTGTAATGGGCATTAGCAAACAGTGATCCAGAACAAAGGCGCCGCCATTTGTCTATCATCTGTTCTGCTTTATCTTGTGAAAATCCCCTGGAAAGAGGAAAGCCACAAAGTCCATTAGATAATACACATATTTTCTAGGCATTTGGCACAGTTTCCACAAATAAAGTACGAGCAAGTAAGCAAGCTTGTGATAAACCATGGCTGTGTTATTAAACCTCACAGCCAGAATCACATTAGCATCCACGTGAAGCTCCTGGGACACAAGACAACTGAAGCTGTTGGTCAAAATGTTTAATTTTGTTCATCTTTCAAGTCAGCAGAGAGATGATTACCTTCTCTTGATACTGGCGATGCGATGCATCCAAGGACTGGACCAGGGTAGTTGCATGACCAAGGAACATGGCGTAGCAGGTGGCCCCTACAACCATACTGATCATGGTGAGCCAAACATCAGTCATGCCTTCTGGAGGGTGGGCACCATATCCTATACACAGCATGTGACTCATGGCCATAAACAGGGCGTAGGAGTACTGTAAGTGCCATGTTGAATTCTGACAAGGATAGCGTAAAAACAAAGGCAGAGGACACATGTTGTCTTGAGAAAATATACTTTACATGGCTATGATCATAATTAAAATGTCTAAGAAATGCCAAATTAAGGCAGCGTAAGTGAAGTTTCTGTAAGACTATTTTAAAGATGAAGGTCTCCTGATAATTTCCTAGATGTTTTTTGGAATTAAAGTAATTTGATTATTAATTATAAGGAAAATCAACACAGTTTTGCAATTAAATAAATAATTTAGAAATAAATAGTTTTTCCTGCAAAATATAATTTTTTTTTAAATATGCTTGCCAAGAAGTG
>JAVQJF010117152.1:0-15652 GCA_036023855.1 Gadopsis marmoratus
TTCCCCCCCCCCCCCCCCCATGTGCGTGCACAGACACAGAAGGTAACAAACTAATGAAAAGACCACAAAAAAAAGTAGGTGCCAGCCTCCAGAAAGGCGTCGATGATCCTTGTTGTAGAATCTACAAGTCTCTGGGGCTCTATTTGAGGAACGGACACCATTCTTCCAAAAGACATTCCATCAGGTGGTGTTTTGATGGTGGTGGTGGTGGTGAGCGCCGTCCACAATCTCCCGTAGGTGTCCGATTGAGCTGAGCACCGTTGACTGCAAAGGCCATAGCATATGATTCATATCGTATTTGTATTCATTAAGCCTTCCAGTGGCTAATGACTTCAGGTTTACCACACATCTGTATGAATAATTCTTTTAGACATTTTGCACTTAATGATTATGTCTTAACTCATATGTCATGTGCCAAAGGAATTTTCCGAATTTGAAGGGAATATCCCTCTAAGTCCCTTTCATTTTTCCTGCTGTTCCTCCTCTCTCTCTCTCTGTCCTCACCATCACGCCTTCTTGCGTTTGTACAGTAGTGTCAGTAGTTAATCCCGTTATCTCCACATATACAGACTGACACCAAGCCACTCGCTAGAGCTGTAATCAACTACCCTACAAACACACACTTGCTATTTCCTTAAATACACACACACACACACACACACACACACACACACACACACACACACACACACACACACACACACACACAGAGCAGGAATGGCCCCATTCTCTGTAATCCCACTATTTTTGGTCTTACTATTTTGATCGGCCATATGCCTGCATGTTTCATGCACATCTCGGCCTGTCTATCACTCATCATTCAAGAACTACAGCCTGCCATAAGATATGTTGTCTTCGCCTGTCACTCTTCCCTCTCCTCACGTTTACTCTACTCCACATGTTCTTCTTCTTCTCCTTGCATCCCTGCATTTTGTTCTGCGGCCTCTGCGATGCTGATACTTATCTCCATTTAATCAGAGTTGGTCATTCTTTTTAATTTGGCTTAATGATCAGCCAGGATTATTATGTTTTGGTTTTTTTTTTGCTTTCTCTCTGATGGCTCCATGAACAAATTAACTCACTGCCCACACACACTTACAAAAGAAGACTTTTTCCACAACTTTCTCTTTTCCTTTATCTTTGTCATTTTATATTATCTGGAGCTGCTTTTTCCCTGCATTTCTTCCTGTACGCCTACTACACTTATTTGCAACAGTGCCAATTTTATGGGGTCATCACTTTACTTGTGTGTATTTTTCAGTCTCACCTTTTTCCTTTTGTAAAAGTACAATGTGTTGCGGCTCCTGCCTTGTGTGTACCTCTGCTCTTTTCCTCCTCCTCTCTCGCATGCGTCTCAGCTCCGTAATTATAGCTCTGGACTCAAGCAGTGATGGTAAATGCTTTTCTATTCCCCTCTCTCCATCACTCCCCCTGAATCTCCATCTTTCTCTTTTTCTCACCAAGCAAATTACATCTTGGTTACTATAGAGACGTGTTTATTGAATGCTTTTTGCCGCACTTTCTTTACTTCCCCTTAAGCCCCTTCGCCTTTCCTCCCCTCTTTTTCCACAGCTCCGTCTGCCTTTCTCTGCGTTCACTCTTGCACTCTTGTGTATTGATGGTCATCTGTCTTTTCCCTCATTTTGTTCCTCTTTTTTTTTTTTTTTTACTGTCTGAGGAGCCACTTCAATTTCTTTGGTGACTAATAGTTGCCATTTGTAAAGAAAAGATGATAACTGAGTCAGAAAGATTTCCAATGCAGTAGTTGGGGCTATTGCTGTTGCCATGTACCACATGTAAGCAGATAAAGAAAGCCAGGTCTCTTTTGCTGCATGTGCTATCCATTACTATTGACTATGTAAGTGGCCCCCACTGAATACAACACTCTGAGATGCGAGCAATCTGATTGTGCCTCTTCCTTCTCCTCATCATCACGGATACAGTGTCCAATCTGCTTTACTTTCTTTCTCTATCAGCTTTTTGCCTTTTTCTGTTTGTTCAACCCTTCTTTCAAATCTGCTGAGCCGGTTCTCCTTATGTTCCCTCTCTCTATCTTTGACAGGGCTGAGAGTCAAACTTCAACTCTCTTTTGGTGCTGATGGAACTGTATCCATGGCAATGAGTATAGAAAACTAGCATGTACCCAAAGATGACACCGAATGCTTGTACTATTCCTCTTAGCTTATTCTTTGATCAGACAATTACCTACCTAAAGTTAGACTATGTAACCTTTAGCTGGAGAGCGGCCATTGTGGCTGCAAGCGACAATGATGAGATAATGGGAAAATGCTGAACAGCAGTGGAAGCTTAGCAGAGAGTAGAGAACGAGGTGTAAAGTTGGCAAAATGACTCGGTGATATCAGGTACGCGGTGATATTTATCTAAAGTTTGCTAACATTAGCTAAAATTTGCCAACATAAGCCACTGGTCATTCCAAACCAAATTTGGCACTGTCATATATTGAACTGAGAAAGGCTGTGTTTGATGATATTTGTAACAGAAAGGATGTGTTATTTCTTCATTCAAAAGTTACATAAGCTTGCTTTAAATAAGAAATTAGCCAATTTTTAACAAAATGAACACAGTATATTCACACAGAGAGAGAGAGAGTTCGACTCTGGTTGTCAGAAGCTCTCTGTGTACTTGAGAACAAATGTACGGACACGAGATACAAATAGACATACAACTCCGCAGAGACATAAAGCTAAACAACAAGATCCAACTTTATCCCTCAACACACATAATATAGTTACTGAAAGCTATATAATATGCATATGGAATATCTGGAAAAATGCATCTCAGCATCTCATGAAAATTAGACATTTTGGAGGTGCATGGTTGTCATAGGATAGTAACAATATACAGTTTCAGTATATTACACAAAGCTGCAGTCTCAATGCTACTATGCTGTACACATACACACAGTATAAGAGTGCATGGTAGTGTAAAGAATGTTGGCATAAATACTAATGTAATTTTGTACTGATGGATAGAGTATGTACAGTGTCTACGTAGACTGACAAGTGTTTTGATCGGTCATGTGGTATGCACAGGCGTTACTAATAACACATTCCAATGTCTCCTAAAGCCATGACAGTCAGACAGTGAGCCAGCATGGACTGTAGCAGGACCCTGAATCTGAAGCAGCTAAATGGAATTCAGCCATCAGTTTTTCTTTTTTACACTTGTGCTTTTCCTACTGTGACATGTCAAAATGTCTTCTGTTCAAAAGCCCTATTGGCAGCAAAAGGATACATGTTATTGCACAATGACCATTATATGCTAATATCATTTATAGGATATATAGTCTATGCACAGAAAGCTGTATAGGCATTACAGGGTGCTTGTATGGATTCTTGTGTTTGGCTTTTGGTAAATGGATAAAAGGGTTTGTAGAAGAACATATTTATATTCCTCAGCTTGAGGTGTTGGAAAAAAAGTATAATTTAGGTAACTCAAGTATTGTCTTCGCTCTAGTCTCACAACATTTCAAACAATTCCCAGTCCTTTTCTTGTGCACATCCCACTCTCATCCTCATCCTGTTTCCATATTGTTCCTCTTTTATTTTTTTCCCTGTCACCTACTTTCTGTCTGTCCTGTCCTCTCCCCTCCCCTCTCGCAGCGTTTGTGGATGATTAGTAGAGTCAGATGGAAGCAAGACGAGGACACGCGACCCGCTCTGCATATTCATCCGTCCTTCTGTTCCTCCTATTCAGCGAGCCGCTCGCTGCAATCTCTCTCTGCTGTCCCTATCCGCTTTCTCTCCGTCCTCTCTGTCCCCCCCC
Source organism: Gadopsis marmoratus (assembly GCA_036023855.1). Taxonomy (NCBI): domain Eukaryota; kingdom Metazoa; phylum Chordata; class Actinopteri; order Centrarchiformes; family Percichthyidae; genus Gadopsis; species Gadopsis marmoratus. Next base: position 3,787 of record JAVQJF010117152.1, read on the forward strand.
CCCCAAACACCTACACAATTTATCCTCTCCTCTCCCTTTCAGTCCCCTACTGTACAGCATCCCCCTCCACTCCACCGCTCCATCCCAGATGGACTGAGTGAACCCCCTGTAGTAAAATTAACTTTGAGATGAACGAGGCTATGGTTGTTTGTGCACGCAGTCTGATGTTCTGCCAAAAATGCAGTGAAGGTTATGTCTTGATCTATTTACTGCCAAGACTTTTGTGACTCGCAGCTTCTCGATTTATGCTCTGGTGTCTAAAAACAAACAATTCCTCTCTGTGCCAAAAAGAGATTTCCATTTAAAAGAGGAGGCAACAGGGCAGTCTAGTGATTGTAACGTTCCCATTACAACACACAAGTACAAGCGGTTTGAACCCCATCAAAGTGCCTTTGAGGAGGACCCAAATCCCTCACCTGCTCAGTCATGTGGCTCTGAATGAGATAAAAGAATAAATTAATATCCTATTTTTCTTTTTAGCAGGAGTCTGTTTTGATGGTAGAGGCCAACTCAAACAAGCACTGACTTGTCATTTTGTGTGTGATATCATAAGCAAGCATTTATTAAAAAAAACAATGTAGAAAAAAATCGAAATGTGACAGTGACACCGTGATGTAACATCATTATAGTGCATATCTACATTTAAGTGAATCAGCACTTGTAGGAGAATCGTAGCTGGCAGATAAGTGTTGCACAAACAAAATTTATTTATGTTTATTTAGTTTTTGTCTTTTTTTTTTTTACCCTCCATATATTCGTTATATATATATAGTTGTTTCTTGTGGCTGCAGTGCTTGTAGATTTCTTCATGAAGTGTACATGTACGAGTGTTTTCCAGTTTGTGTCTTTGTGTCTGTAATTTCTGACTGTCACTGTATGTTTTTGTGGGCAGCAATCAGACTGGAATTTGGCACATATGCTTATGTGGTAGGAACTAAAAGCAAGTTAATTGTTCCTTTAGGAAACATTCAAACAGGCTGGACCACTTAGAATTATGGGCTGAAGATAAAAATGCAGATTTCTTTATTTCCCCCCTGTCAATTACTTTTTTCCCCCCATCAACTATTTTTCCTGTGAGTTATTACTGTGGAATCAAACACTAGCATGTGTGTGTGACTTGTGTGTTTTAGGATCTGCGTGTCATTAAAACTCTTTTCTGCTGTTCTTGCATCACACCGTTTGACAGGTTTGCAATGAATACCTACAAACATTTAATTAAATGGGAAATGCACGCATGTTTTTCCAATAATCCCTCTCTGCGCTCTGTAATTAACTCTACTTTAACTTAATTGCTCTTAGAGGAGACACGGTGTAAAATAACAAACAATATGCTCAGCCTATAGCTAAGACTACATAATTAACCTGATCAGATAGATTTACCTCCAATGCAGACATAGGACAACTAAACGAACAAGAGCACAGAGCTTCTGTTAACAGGTTCCGTAACTCCCCTGTGTCGATACGGTGGCCACTGGTGTGTGATTTGAATTATTAATTGCTACTTATTGTCTTATTGCTGGAGGATGTGGATTCTCGGACTGTGTCTGTCTGCTGTGGCAATCCTCCCCTCCTCAGAAGATGGGTGAAAGTGATATCTCCTAATGATTGCCCTCTCATTCTCTCCTCGCCCCCTCTGCCTCGCTGTGTTTCAGTAAATGAGGGAAAGTGATATGGTTCTCTAATGCCCAGTGTGAATAATCACCATCTAAATAAAGGCTCAGTTTGGTGCTAGAAATCTCCCAGTCTGTCTCTCACTCTTTCTCATCCCCTCTTCACCCTCCACTGGCCCATTAGCTAATGAACATACTCTTCCAGCTTTGTCTCTTTCTGTTGATGTCACACCTCTGACCTTTTTTTTCTTATTATCGTCACTGCGCGTCTCATGTCCAGAACACTGTCCCTCTTTCATCATTGGCCTTCGAGTTTTTTGGGAGCCCTGCTTTCCTCTACCTCAAACCAGATGGTCTATTTTTTATGTGCTTGTCAGTTTTCACATCCCCAGTCCATTACAGCTGTTGGGTGTGTATTTTTCTCTCCACAGATCAGAGAGGAGCTCAAATTGACATCCATTTCGGCTGCACGTTTAGCTTTTATATTCTCAGCCAGAGTGAACGGTGAGAGGAACCGGAAGACATGAAAGAGTAGGAGAGTGCTGGGGAGATAAAAGAAAAGCACTAGAAAAACCTTGCTGTCTGTCCGCACGTTTATTTTGTGCTTACTAAAGTTCTTCCTCTTGCACATTCTCTCTCTCTCTTCGTTCGGCTGAGGAGGAGCTGAGTTATTAAAACGCCAACCTTTCCAACAAGAGGCAATAAATCAAACTAAATATCCAGGGGAGAGAAAGGAGAGAGACAGAAAAGAGACAGAAAAGTGGAGAGAGAGAGAGATCATGGAAATGAAAAATAGGGAATGGATAAGTCTAGGAGGGGGGATTTGATGAGCAGAAGGCTTGGGAAAGAGGGAAAGGAGACGCAATGAGAGAGCAGTATTATAAATTGATGTAGGGGATGAGGGGAGAAGAAAGTAGCGAGGAAAATAATGAGTGTCTCATCCGGCCGGTCTGATGCATGCCCTCGCTTCATCCACTTTGATTACAGACAGACAGGCTGGCCAATAAGGGTTAATTTGCCATCGCTGCAAATCAGTCAGTCAGTGAGCGACTGATTTTCAAGGCAGCTATAAATGCTTTCCCCCAGTCTGTAGCAAATGTGACTTCAACTAAAAAAACAAAACAAAAAAAACACAGAGTAATGGAGACAAAAGATGGCTGGATTTTAAAAAGCCAGTTGGGGGGGGGGTGTCAGGCCTTACAGTGTGATGATGATGATGATGATGATGAACAGATGATCATTGAGGAGCTGGATATGTAGCTCCACACACTAACTGGCATATCATTTTAGCAGAGAGAGAGAGAGAGAGACAGAGAGAGACTAAATACATATTGAGTAACCACAAGATGGCCGTTGAGACTGGTGGACACAGACTGACCTGGCAACCCAAAGAAAACCAATGCTATATGTGCCAAATCCATAGATGATGGTACAGAGTATATATGAATCAAACTGTTTTTTTTTTTGTTAGTATGCCAGAAATCAACAGACTTTGCCATTTTATACTAGCAGGAAGTCGTACAACATATTTTCGCTGCCAGTTTATCATCACAAAAATAAACCATAACTGTTTTCACAAAGATGTCATTTTTTTAATTTATTGGTTTATTAGATCTTTCCGAAGCTGTCCCACCACTATATGTCATTTCTCTTTTAAAGTAGTGCAGCTGTGATGAGCTCCGCTGGTTCCTTTTGTGCGTTGCATTGTTGGACAATATCGTCTTTCGGCAGCAAACTCAAAAATCAGGCATTTTTAAGCATGCATTCTTACTGTTTTGTCTTTTCCTGTGTGAACATGCTACATGCTCAGTACCTGCTTAGAATTAGTATTTGTTATGGACTTGGGATGCACTGTACTTTGGCCCTGTCATTTCTGCCAACAGCAAAAGGTAGCGATGGAGCAACACTTCCAGACTACACTCACTACATTGAAGACATGAGAGCCAACATCTTTACCCAAATAAATCTCAAATACCAAGAGTTTGACACACACTCAGCCCTAAACAAAATTCAATATTTTCTTGAGAAGGGAACTGACCTTGTCATAGAATCAGCAAAACGGGTTCAGAGCATGTCACAGCCTGAAGGAAAACCAGCAGAATGCTTTAAAAATCGGCCTCCTCTTTCTGATGTTTTTCTTCTATTTCTTCTATGCTTCTCACTCTACCATTACCAATAAAACAAAATAGTTATATCTCATACTATCATGCATGTTCTGATATGTTTTATTATTTGCTCTGAATGATTTTCATATCATTCATACTACACTGCTCAAAAAAAGTAAAGGAACACTTTTTAAGCAGATTATAGCATCAAGTCAATTAAACTTGTGGGATATAGATCTGGTCAGTTAAGTAGCAGAGGGGGTTGTTACTCAGTTTCAGCTGCTTTGATGTTAATGAAATTAACAACAGGTGCACTAGCGGGGCAACATGCCACTGACATTTTTCCCCTCCTCATCTTTTCTGACAGTTTTCACTAGTTTTGCATTTGGCTAGAAAAATTAGAGCAGGTTCACACTGAGCACATGTGTCAGATGTGAAAGGGTCTGGAGAAGTCGTGGAGAACGTTATGCTGCCTGTAACATCGTTCAGGATGACCGCTTTGGTGGTGGGTCAGTAATGGTCTGGGGAGGCATATCCATGGAGGGACGCACAGACCTCTACAGGTTAGACAACAGCACCCTGACTGCCATTAGGTATTGGGATGAAATCCTTGGACCCATTGTCGGACCCTACGCTGGTGCAGTGGGTCCTGGGTTCCTCCTGGTGGACGACAATGCCCGGCCTCATGTGGCGAGAGTATGCAGGCACTTCCTGTTCCTTTAATTTTTTTTAGCAGTGCAGTGTATAAATATCGTGCCATGTTCAAACACAATACATAGCATTAAAGGGATACTCAGTGTATTTTGTTTGTGCATCAAAAGCTATGTGAAGTCTCATAAAATTCCTCAAGTGAGATCACTTAACCACCATCTGCTTATATTTACCAAATATATGCATTAAAGGAACACTGACTAATGATGGAGGAGGTTATTACTTGGTCAATCTCATAGCTGGCCTTAGGTCCTAAGCAGCTGCTTAATTAGCATATGCCTACCAGTGCCATCACTACTAATGAACATAGTAAATAGTATGAAGACCTCTGTCTACTTCCTTCCAGAATTTACGTATTTTTTCATTCCCTTTTTGAATGTTTTTTTATACCCCAAAAAGGTTAAGTGGGTAAAGCAATCGATGGAAGAAATTATATTTAAAAGAAAAAAAAACTGAGCTCCATATTATACTTTATCGGGTTATAATTAATTAATTAATTTCATTTATTTATTTTATTGTAGCGCAAAAACACTCCGTGGTGATCATTTGCAGTTTGCTCTTCAGTTTATGCACGGGTGACTTACATTTGTCATTTTCAAGTGGGGCCTGGTTTCAGATTCTGCTGAGGGCCCTAGAATTGTGTGGTTCAGGTCTCTCAGAAATAATCTGATGTAGGTCAACACATTATCTTGCATACATGCACACAACTGTATTCCCTTTTATATGGGAAAAGCCATCAATATGACTTAACTCAACACAACACTTCATGCTTTAGAACATATACGTAATAGTGACAAATCAAAAATGAATGTCTAAATGTCTCTAAGTTGTCTTCTTTTGGTGCAGTATATAAGATACCTACTGTGATAATGAAAGTCATTCATTTTGATATTTATATTTGAAATGGTTGTCACTTCCCCAAGGCTGTATTACCAACTGAGGAACTGCTGACATTAAATTTGGGTAATTTCATAATGTATATGTACAATAAAAGCACACTGTGTTATAATTTAAAATATCACTTATACTTGATAAAAAATTATAAAGTGACTTGTTAAGGGCCTTTTGGTGGCCCATGCATTTTACCAGATCCTGAGGCCCTGTCTTATCATAGGACACAGTGCCAAAATCTAGTTTCAATATCTTTTCATATTTCATACATCAACTTGAAACATCAGTATTTCAGTTGATGTATGCTTAGGCTGCATGGTGCATATTCCTAAAAGAATTTCAATTGAATAAAATTACAACAAACTGAGACACAGCAAACTTGGGGCCAGTTCACATTCCAGAACTGGAGTGCTAGTTGGTTTCTGGGTCCCTGGGCAAAGAATAATAAAGCTGCCATGTGTCTGCTGTGTGCTCTTGATGCTTAAAGACAACTGGATGCATACACAATACACAGACAATTGGAGGAACCAGAGAACCCATGGGAGCCCAAACTCATGTTTGCCCAAGGGCTCAATCCCTTTATTAAAATATAATTACTAATTTTTTCCAAAAACAATCAGACCTAAAGATATTTAGTCTAAAATTGTATGAATCAGCCTTCAAAACACCACCATGTGTGATTGGAATGTAACTTGCAGGTGGTTATAACCCCCTGATTCTCACACACAATACTGAGGATAAGACCTCGGTGTCTTTAGCTATGATGCACACCCCTGTTTCTCTGAATCTCCCTATTGGTGAGGTAAGAGTTTAATGAGTTGGAGAAATGGTCTGATGTCTGTATAATGGTGCCTCACCGAATTTCATACATTTCCTGAATGTTTTTCTTTAACCTGTAAGAAACCCTGTGTTGTGGCTATTCATTCTAAATTCATTTCCTTTGTGTGGTAAATGTAGGTGGTGCCACAGACCTGACACAACATCCAATTGATGCTGTTTGACTCCAGAAGAAGGAGCTGGTGGGTGTATTTTCTATTGAGAGGAACCCCCTTTGAACACAGTAAAGGCAGGCTCTGGCAGGAAATTCGTCGATTTCCCTTCAAAATAAAAGCACTCTCAAGGGGAAAGCCTCTATTTATTGCATATTGTTTTATTATTGGTATCCAGTACTACTGTAATGTACAACAGAAGCAAATACTGTACCAAAAAAGTCGTACCTGTATATTTTTCATAAAAGCGCAGATGTGACATTTTGACCATAAAATGAGCTGGTTACAGTATGTCTATGTGTATATTAGTAGGTTTTAGTGGTTGTGAATACATTCAGCTCTACTGCAAAAATATACATATCACAACACTATATTTACTTTACCTGTAGCCTACGTTTCTTTGTGACTATCATTGATCTTCACTTATACATATCTACTTTTTTTTCCACAAGATAAAAAACTAAAATAAAGATTTGTCAGTAAAAAAGATGTTTGTCATTAAGTTAGCACTTATTCTGATTATTTATTCATTTAGAAGTATTTCTTTAAATTGTGTTTTGTATGCATGTGAGTCATGGTTAATTTGAATTTCATAATTTAATACGTTAATTTGATATGAATTTAGAAAGTGTTAAATCAAATCATGTACTTCCTCCTTGACATTCAGCTACCCCAGCCCTGTTAAGATTATACGACCTCTGTTTTTACATTACATACCCCAATCTTGCTGTCATATTAACATTAATGTCAACTTATAAGTAACACCGTGTGTTTTCTGTTGTGTCGTGTATATTGTCTCTGGTGGAAGCGCTGCAACGAGGACGTGTTCAGCGTGAACAAATTGTGGATTTTATTTTGAAAGATTTCGCTGGAAGTCCTTTCGCTGGGCTATAACTTGACTCCGGTAACAGCAGCGCGAGCCCCGGGCTTCCAAATAAGGAGTCCGGCTGTTGCTGCGCGCGGACGCAGACAGACAGGGAGCTCCGGAGCCGCGAGCCGCCAGCTGGGGACCGCGGTGCCTGCGCGAGCCCACTTTGATGTGTCGGCCCGGTGAACCTTGACCTCCAGCCGGGACCGTCTGTGGCGCGGCGACGGCGACGGTCTCACGTTCGGAGTTGAACTTTTTTGAGAGAAATGTCAAATTTTGTGGAATCACAAACAACTGTTTCCAGGGAAGGATTCCCCTTGGCGACTTGAAGGGAGCCCGAGGACGGTTCACTTTGGAACAATGTAAGAAGATAACAGTCGGTGAACACGGCGGGGTTTTCCGGACCCATTTTACGCACTGGAAGCACGTCGGGAACTAGCGGGCGGTTTGCCCTCTTCTTTGTCCCAATAACGTTACGTTGATTTTGCTCGTTATTAGACGGAATTTGCGTTTTGTGGACTTATCCTGGGACCCGCCGCCAGGCTCTTGGAGTTGGCGAATGCCCCGTGAACGCACCGCGCTTTGCCCACTGACAGGATGCGTCACACGGACTAGTAACTTACTCAAGGTAAAGTGTCATTTTGTGTGTAATTGGCCTCATCCACTCTCGTTGAGCTCGCACCGACACCGGGGCTCGTACCGGCACCTCCAGGCTCCCTGGACGCCGCTCGGTTGTTGCTGCCTCCGCGTTGCGTCTGAGACGCGTGTCGATGTTGGCCGCTGCTCTTTGGCGGTTCGGGGCCAAAATCAGCAAAAGAAAAAAGAGACCGATGTCAGGTTGGTAAATGATCTGGGGATTTGCGCTGCTTGTTGCGGCCCCCCTTATAACGTGGTCTGCTTCTAGTTACACCCAGCCGGCTGGAGCTCAGGGAGCCGTCTGGGCCGGTCGGTCCGCGAAGATGGAAGGAGGCACGTTTTCCAGGGGACACGGTGTCGCCTGGCGTTGTTTATCAATCATATCATTGAACGAGTCTTGGCTCATTCGCAGAGGTTAAACGCCGGAGACATTTTTGTGGATGTAAAAAGCGCAACTCTTTAAATCGGCACACATAAGAAACACAGCCAGTATATATACATTTGAACTTTTCCTTGAGTTCTAATCTCATTCAAATGAGAGCCCGTGTGGTGAGGATGCCAGATGATATGCAACTCGCAGAATGCCTTTCCAAAGTAGCGTGTCACTTGCCAGGGAGCAAGGCAGCATTCACATTGTTGAATAGAGTTTGGCGTTTGAGATCTCCACCCAAGGCAAACCTGGTGCACGACTTTGTCGTTCTTGATGTTATATTTCTTAGACTCCTTAGTGTTTCCTAACAGCTTGTGTGAGGATAGACACATGTCGAGCTTGAAAAGACAAAAAAAAAAAGCAACCTTTGGATCCTTAGTTCAGCACCTTTTGTGTTCCCCGTTTGATGCCACAATACCTTTTTAATTGTCACCTTACAGCATCACTATTATATCCAATACAATGATTTGTTGTCTTTAAAGAAATCCTGCATTGATGTTTTTATTTAATTTTTTTTACCTGCTGAAATGGACAAAGGATGTGCTCAGGTCATGTCTTGGCGACACGCGATGATAAGGCCAGGTGGAATAACGTCTAGTGATGCGTATGGGACAAACCAAAGGCACGTAGCTGATTCCTTTGCAGCGGAGTCGAATGCTTTGAGCCCATTGCTGTGGCGCAATTTCAGTCAGCCCGGCATCACTCGCCGATGGCCAACAGTCTCGTTTGCCACAAAATGGGTTGTCATTCACTGTCCCCTTCTGGTGCAAGGCGCCTCCCTCATCTCTCCATGTGCTGCAGTAAGACTCACTAACATCCCATCTGTGGCCTGCTGCACGTGCATACACAGAACGATGAAAATGAGACAGACTGATGTTTTTGAAAAACTTTCATATAACAGGATTTTTCATGGGATTCCCTGCGGTCTGGGGTTAGGCTTAGAAAGAACATTTCTACTTCTATGTGTTTTCTTTGTTTGGTTGACAGTGTGAAAAAATATCCTACGTCGAATTTATTCCAACTCAAACACGTTCAAGTTACCAAATCAAACACAGTAGCCCATCCCTTGGATAAAACAGGTGGAATTTCACTGTTGATTCATAGCAGCATAATGTTGCCTTTCTTACTAGGAGACAGCTGAAAATGCAGGATCTCTCTATATTTTTATGATAAAGTGTGAAATCTCAACAGGTGAGGACCTGGTCTATAAAAGTCTGCTAAAAGCAATAGAGCTTGGACTAATTCAGCTTTTGACATAGAAATGCTTGTATCGCCGTTGCTGTTTTGATGTATTTGTATGCTTATTTATTTTAAAGGCCGATACAAACATTTCAATATTCAAATCAATAGTTTACATAAAAAATGGTGTACCTCAGACAAAACGTTTAAACTGTTACAAGGCAGCTCAGTAGACTGAGATTAATTAAATTCTTTTGGGTTATCGCTCCTTCAAAGCAGTCCAACAGTGCATATCTGTTCAGAGGTAGACATACATGAAGCATTTAAAGGTCAAATTATATTGAAAGTGCCATTGCCATGTTGATAGTGTCCCTCTGTGTACCGCTATCTACTGTTAAATCCAACCATTTTCTCTCCTTTGCTGATACTGAGAGTTTTTCTCCAGGCGACTGAGCCGACCTCTCCCATCATATAGAAATATTTGACCCTCCATAATATTAAAAGGCTCAAATCAAGACCTTGAAATGTTCTGTCCCACATCGACATCCTGCGCATTATTCTAAACACATGACACCACAAAGGAATAATGGGGCTGCCTAAACTCACGGTGGTGTTTTGTTGCAAGAAAAAGTACATTTTTGTCACAGCGCCACTAACATCCATGTAAGGCATGCCGTAAGTCTGAGTAGAGTCAACTGTACAGGACTTGTCTCCTCTTATGAGTGCACATGCATTTCTAGGACAGTGTCAGGTCCAGGGTCAGAGAACCCTCCCTCACCCTCCAGGTACGGATATTAGCAGTCAACAGTTTTATCCGCAAGAAAGAGAGAAGATAACAGAAATAGACTCAGCACTAGTGCTCTGACAGGCACGGCTGGCTCAGAGTCACAGGGATGAGACAAGACGGCAACACAACATAGGCCTATTCAGAGGCATTCATGCGTGTTTTTTTAACCTAGATGTCCTCCTTTGTTTCTGCATCTTACATCCTCCCGCTGCTTTGGAAAACACCCGTGCCCTCGACTCACTCGCCTTCCCTCCATCTTCTCATCCTCTGATCAGTCCCCTCCAAACAAGGCCGCAGTGTCCAAGGCTGTGTGCTGATCAGAGAACCTCATATCTGAATTTGTGACACCAGAGGGAGGAAGAGGAGACAGTGAGGGGGGAAACAGAGGGGTTCATTGAAAGAGGGGAGATGAATAGATGGGTGACGAGGAGACAGTCAGTGGGACGATAGACTGTGGATTAAAAGGGAGATAGTGAGAGACTGTAGACACAGGGCTGTGTGACATAGACAGACAGTGCTCTTGCCTCTGAGCCCCACAGATCGCTTTGTGTGTGACACCCACCGTGCTTTGGAGTAAATACACAGCAATCAGTCAGCACAGACAGGCTTGTGTCACACACACACACTTTGAAATAAAGGCACTTTAAAGGTGAAGTATGCCAATATCCCTTGTCCTGAAATCTCCTAATGGCTTCTCCACAGTAATGTGGGGAGAATATCTTAGCTTGGAGCGACATGGAGGTTGACCAGATCATGCAACACCATTGGCTCCCCTAATTAGGGACTAAACAAGGAGCTTGGGATGGGTGCTTAATGAGGCTTGGCCAATGTGCGGAGTGAGACAGGGTCTTAGGCTGACAACCATGTAACAGTCACGAAGCTTTACCACGAAGAGCCTCAATGGATACATTCACGCCTCAGCCCTCATGTTCAATTCAGAATCACTGTTTAGTTGTGATTGCTTTAAATGATTATTCATATTGAGGAGCTGATGCGGGTATTGAACCAGACATGCAAATACCTGTGACAAAATGTAGCACCTAATTGCGAGGCTTGTCATCTAGCTTGCACAGGGAAGTTTTACTTTCATTGATAAATTTCAATCAGTGAAGACTTCACCCACAAATACCCTACCCACCAATCACATTGGCAATGTGAGATTCTAGCTGTTCTTTTCTCTTTAAGTGTGTAGTGGTTATGTTTTCCAAAGGAAAATAACAGCATTTGCAAACAACCTTTTTGTATATTTGTCTGAAGTGACTGTGTACATTTTAACTCTTGCCTGCTGTCAGGAGCAAATGCAGAAGTAGCATGACATATAAACCCTCAAAACATTGCGAGGAGGAGGAGGAGGAGGTTGGGGTAAATAGACAGTGGTTGGTTTGTGGTTTCCTACCAACAGGCTACCATGGACATTCCTTAACCTTCACCAAGTAGTTATTCTTATTAACATGACAATGAAATTTCCCTCCATCCATTTTCCACCGCTTATCCGGGGCCGTGTCACGCGGAGGCAACAGGCTAAGCAGGGTTGTCCACACGTCCCTCTCCCCAGCAACACTTTCCAGCTCATCCCGGGGGACCCCAAGGCGTTCCCAGGCCAGTTGGGATATATAATCCCCCCAGCGTGTTCTGGGTCTACCCCGGCGCCTCTTACCGG
>JAVQJF010117162.1:0-32298 GCA_036023855.1 Gadopsis marmoratus
TTTGAAGGCAAAGGGTAGTGACACCAAATATTGATTTGATTTATATTTTTCTTTTGTTCCCTCACTTATCATTTTGTTAATTGATGAAACTAAACTATTAACACTTCCATTTTTGAAAGCATTCTTAGTTTACAGCATTTTTTTACACCTGCCTAAAACCTTTGCACAGTACTGTATATCTCCACCCTGAGATTCAGCTAGAACCCTCTCTCCCAGCAAACAACTGAGGGAACAACACCAACTGCAGGGGGCGTGGCCTCGTGGCTGTGCAGTATGTAGGTTAGGAGACATGAGGGCGATTGACTGATTAGAGTCTTAAGTATAAACATAAATATATATATATAAATTTCATGACGTAGATTAGTCCCAACCGGTCGACTCTTTCTCAGCCATGGTCTCGCAGGTTCAGGGCTGATTTGAAATGGAAGATTGAGCCATTTTCAATCCACGAAAAGCTGATTTTTATACATTTGGTAAGAAATGCCAATATTAACATCAGCATTGATGTGTTTCAGTACTGTCATATAATTTAGCTTATAGCTCAAAAAACATGTTTAAGTGTACAGTACCTCTTTAATATTGTTGTTTTTTTTATATTGTGTCCCCTCCACTGAAACCAAATCTACGCCCGTGCAGTCATTTAAAGTGGTGAGTGACAGATAAATCGATCAGCAGTAAATCTGACTGAAATTACGTGACTCACATCTATCATCAAATCACCAAATTCAAGACACGTCAATTTCATTTATATAGCCCCAAATCGCGTATTAATCTCAGAAGGCTATATAATTTGAGCATTGTGAGCAACATACAACTATGTTCACAGACTCATACACACTGCAAGCAAAACACCCACATAAACACAGAGCATGTGTGTGTGTGCGTGTGTCATGCTCCAGCCCTGCCAATACTGACAGCATTAATATTTCAGCTACACGGTGGAACAAAGTGGCTACTGGATTCCCATAACAGACTCGCTCATTTACATACTAGACACACAGACACCCAGATAGGCATGAAGACACACAAATGCCCGTGGAAAATGCACTTGCACATGTTCACTCATGACACAGACGCACAAAGCTTGTGGACTGAGAGGGATCGTAGCTGCTATTAAAAATTGATTAGCTGTCATAGTATCATTTTCCCCCAAGGTCAAGTCGCAATCTGTGAATGTGTGTGTGTGTGTGTAAAATGTTGGCTGCAGAGATTGTGGAAAGAAAACTCCCACAGTCCTTGAGTGTCATTCAGATATGTAGGAGAGCAGAAAAGGATGAAGGGATGCAGAAGACTTATCCATACAGTAGATGAGAGAGATGATGTGAAGAGAAGAGGAAGCTCCCCATTTTAGCTTTTATAACATTTTTATTCGTATATTTCTGATCCCTCTTCAGATATGTTAAATTGTATGCTTTTTGTTAAAGTGGTGATTGACACAGTTGGGCCGAGTATTTTATTGATTATTAATAGCTTTTTAGCAAAAGGCATTGTTCCAGCCAATTTTAAACATGCTGTGGTCCAACCTCTTTTAAAGAAACCTAACCTTGATCCTTCTGTTCTTAGTAATTTTAGGCCAATTTCTAAACATCCTCTTTTATCAAAGGTTTTCAAAAAAGTGGCTTTTAACTTTTATGTGTCATAATAACAACCACTGCTGAATGACACTCGCTGATATCAGGTTGTGAACTATGAAGCCCATAGCTGATAAAACCCATTTTGGACCCAATCATTCAAGATGAATTTCTAAGTGATAATACATACACAGCGTAATTTCCTCGACACCACCCCCTGCAGTCAGAATGGAAGGCTCCCATCTGGCTTATTTGATTAAAGTGAGATGGAGTTTACCAACAACATGTAGAGAAGCACCATGTATAGAAATAGCAGATGGGAGTTTGACATACAGACGCCAGTCTGAAAGATCCACTGAGGGATTCTATTTAATTTGACATCTCTAGATGGAACAAGCCTGAACTCTCTCCCTCCCTCTGTCTCTCTATACACACACACATACACATACACACACACACACACACACACACACACACACACGCACGCACACACACTCACACAAAGCAGTACATCTGACCTGTGCAGGTTTATTTCCCCTGGCTTTAGTTGTGATGTCTCAATCTGTTTTCTGCCATATTAACATCGAGAAGAAAACTAACCCCCCCATCACATTCTCAGACAAGCCCATGTATTCCGCAGGCTCTAATGTATCGTACACACTTCCACCAGGGGCTTTACAGCTTCCTTGACATCTTTCATTGTACACTATAATCATATGAATTTGTGAGCATGCAAGCCTGTGTGCATGCATGTGTGTGTGACTGTGACTGTGTGCAAATGCCATTTCAGCAGGGGGTCGACCCCCACTGCAGGTGACATTTTTACTAGAGAAATGTCACCACAGCAAGATTCCTTCCATATGTTTGTGCCAGAGTGTGTGTGTATATGTGTGTGTGTAGAGGGTGTGAGTGTGTATGATTAGGTCTTGGCAAGCTTCAATTGATTTCACAGGAGAAGCTTATTGTGTTCCAAATACCAGGATATCTTCCTGCCTCGGTACCATGGTTCTCCTCCTCTTTTTTGCCATTTCTTTCCAGACCACAGAAATGGCCGCTTATCAGCAAACATGTCGGTAAGACTAGTTAAACAGGGAACTCAAAAATTAGCATTCAGAATTTGAGAATTTACAGCCAGGAGAAGGTTGGATTACCTTAGCATAAAGACTGGAATCAGGAGGAAACAGCTAGACTGGCTCTGTCACATGGTAACAAAATCCCCAAGTTCACTTACTTAACAGGTTATATCGTTTGTTTAATCTGCCCAAAAACTGAAGCGTAAAAACAGCGATTTGTGAATTAATGGGGGTTTGTTCCAGACTATTATCCAAGCTGTTTCCCCCCTTTTTTCTTTATACTAACCTAAGCTAAGCTAAGCTAGTCTTCTGGCTGTAGCTTCATATATAACAGACAGATATCAGAGTGGTATCGATATTCTCATCTAACTCATGACAATAAAGCGAATTAGCAAAATAAATTTCCTAAAAGGTAATTTTTGAACAATTAAATAAAGACATGTAACAAATACCTACAATGTCTTTAATCTGACTTAGTTTTTTTTCTTCTTCTCCATTCGCCAGTTGGTTCAGAATGGGCAGGCTGCCTGCAGAGCAACAGGAAGACAAAGTCGCTACGTAGCTAAAACCACAGCGATCACACTGCGATGATTGTTGTGAGGAGTCCACGTGATTGTGAAAAGGCGGGTGTCTGACAGTTGTAATTAAACAGTGCTAGCAGCAGGTATTTGTAGACAGCACGGCGGGCCAGACAAGCTAATCACTTCTTTCACAAGATCACAGAAGATCACAGTGGAAAGAAACAGATTGAGCCAGAATGATATGAGACAGAACATATACTGTGGTTTTTGTGTAGGGATGTATAATGTTATTATTATTTGGCTGCTGTGTGTGTGTGTGTGTGTGTGTATGTGTGTGTGTTTGTGTGTGAGAGTGCGAATCAGTCTCCCTGACAACTGAGGGGACATCTGTCACCTCCATATGGAGAGAAACTGAGAAAGAGGCTCAAAAAAGGGTGAAAGCAGAAAAAAAAAACACAGCAGAATCAGTTGCACAAAAATAAAAATAAAATCTGAAACACCCAAACGAAGTATGATTGACAGATTTCTAGACTTGGAATATACTGTAAATGCTGCTCATGTGAAAGCATAGTTTTACTAATTTTACAGTACACTTTGTTCAAAATAGCAGGAATACAGGTTTCTTCCTACATGGGTATAGTCACATTTCTGTACTTCATGACTACTTTATCTTATTTTTAATATTTGCTATTATCTGAAATGTGCCTTGTTAAATAGCAGACAGGGGAGAGTGACAGAAAAGATGGGAAACAGGTAGCTAAGATTCATGAGTCAGACCTAAGTGACAATATTGTGAGTTTGTGGAATTTAAAAGCAAATAACTTAAAAATTGGTAAAGGCGACTCATGTTGTTTCTACTTCATGTATTTTCTCTGTTTTTCTAACTAAATGTTTGTGTGTTATTCTAGGTAATTTCACTAAGTAAAATTATTACATATCATTACAAATTCACTTGACATACATGGGTGGGTTTGTCCTCTCACCTGGTATTTACTATAAATGCCACACACATTTTCACATATACTTAAAATTACATAGTGACAGAGCGCCCCCGGTAGCCGAATGCTTACAGAGCATGTTACATAGCTGCAGCTTCGCAGGTTGATTTCAGCCTTTGCTGCATGTCATGCCACTCTCTCACCTTGTTTCTGTCTGCATCTTTACTACCGACTGGCATAGTGACAAAAAGCTATTTTCAACACATGCATGCAAGTACACACAGACAAGAGCTCACAGACACAATATGCACACATGTGATAACATCACACACCTATGTGTACATGTACACAAAAACACAACAGGACACATGTGGGGTCCCTTTCCCTCTCTGTGTACGGTAATGGACACTGCTGTTTGATGTCTGTTTGATTTTGTTTTCCATACTCATTCATTTTCTATCAGAGAGGACACACACACACACACACACACACAGTCAGTGAGCCTCTCACTCAAACTGTGGAGGAGGGAACACTAAAAACTCATTACATGGACAATCAATATTGCACACACTTGAGAAGCATGAAGCCCCCCCTCCACAACACACACACACACACCAGTTTCACCAGCCATTGGCATTGGTGACAGATGACTTTGTCAGCCTGAGATGTGTTACCGTGGAAACCATTAGGCTGCATTCCAGCATGGTACAGCAGGGGTGACACACACACACACACACGTCAGTACATACATACAGATGAACTGGCCAAGGTCATGATAAAAGACTATAGATCAATAATTCAGAACATTTCAGTGCATAAAACCAAATCACTTTCAACTGTATTTGATTCACAGTGAATGCAGTCACTGAAACACGGGCTGCATTTTTCAGATATTCCAAATAAATGTAATGCTCAAAATCAACACTTTGTTGTTTCCATACTCCATTAAATGGATCTGTATCACAATAAGGGAACATTACATAAAAAGCTAATAATGACAACTAACTAAAACTTCCACTAAGAAAACTAACACATTAACAAACTGAACAGACTTATTACCACAGAGACTGGATTTGGCAACATTTCTTTTTGTAGAGAAATAAAAGGCTTGACATAGGCATATAACACACCAAATGTGTCTGAGTTTACTGAACTCATTTGAATGTATGGCCAGTGATCTGTCAGACTAATGTCTAGCCAGTGGTAAAAGAACAACATTTGGGGCACTTCATAGAGACACATCGAAGCAACTTGTCAGGCACCGTAACCAGGCATCAATGGCAACAGCTAGTCTCAAACATTAAACATGCAACTGTCAGTCAACACGTGATTTTGAAAGTGATATGAAATATGTTAAATTATAATAGTCTACCAAAGATAGATGAATATCCAAAATGAATGGAGGTTTATCAACACTGTTTTCAAATATGCCATCCATTATGAGCAAACCAGAACATCCATATTCTGGAAAAGTGACACTTTATTTTGGTTTATTTTGAGTCTTATTTGTGTGAATTAAAAAGAAAGACTGCTTATATGTTCTATGGTAGACTTTGTGAATTTCCTTTCAACACTACGGCCAAATAAAATACATTTCCCTTTACCTTTCCAAGACCAGGGGTATCTTTGATTTTGTTGGCTGCACGGAGAAGGCAGGGTGGAGCCGGGGGAGGCGCCGTCAGCAGGGCAGAGCTAAAATTGGTAGGGAACAGAGGGGGATCGCATGATGGTGAAGCTGATGTCACTGGGGTTGTGACTGCAGCAGTCTTCTGCTTCTTCTTCTTGGACGCTAAGTTCAACTTTTGTGCAGCTCTGGGAGAGGAAAGAAGAAAGACAGAGGAAAGGAGGGAGACAGTCCATCAAACAAATTAATACATCAAAACTATAACTATATACTATACTTTATCACTGTAAAAATAATATCATAAACACTTAATTATAAGGAGATGAGGAAGGATGGTGGCACATGTGCATGCACACATGTCTATAATTACACCCTTATAGTTTGCCACAGTACAACTATGGCAAATATGCTAATTGAGGAATAGAACTGGATTACACACCCATCAACTCACACACACATACACACGCACAAACTGCTGTGTACATATGTAGCAACATCTGGATGGGGAGTGGTTCATTTGCTTTCTTGCTGCTTAATTCCCTGCGGCATTAAGCTCAAAAGGAGCCACCAAAAATGATATTTATATATACTCCATCTATTCTGCACTCATACACTCCTCACTTGTTCTCTCCTTTTAACTTCAACTTTTCTAAATCTCACTTCTTTCTCCTTTTGTTCTACCCGCTCTCTCATTTCTTACTTCAACACAGCAGGTTCTTCCTGTCTGCATCTCTCAGCACAATGGTACCTCATAATTTTTAGAGTTAACTTTTTCATCTCCCTTTTCTAACTCTATCTTTCTTCCCCAGCAGAAATACCATACAGCCATATAATAGACTGAAATTCTGCTTTAACCTATGTGAAAGGAATTTATAGTAAAGATGAGACAGTTATTACCAAGCACCAGTGGTGGAAAGTGGTATGTGTATTTACTTTATTTCCATTTAATGCTACTTTATACTGCTAAATATTGTACTTTTTACTCTGCTACATTTATCTGACAGCTTTAGTTACTTTTCAGATTAAGATTAAGAAGTATGTCATTTTATAAAATACAATACATTATTTAAGATAAAATTAGTTGTTCCCAATGTTTATGGTTTGTTTATGGTTTGTTTATGATTTGAAATGCATGATATTCTTTTGTAATGGTGGGAGTATTTTTACATTGTGGAACTAGTACTTTTACTTAAGTAAAAGATCTGAGTACTTCACCCAGCACTGAGAAGCACTATGATTTGCTCCCACTCTGTCTTTTTCTCTTTGACATAACTGTCGTGGTCAAATTTAAGTGTTTACCTGCATAATTTTTGGCCGGGCCACAGGAAGGTTTGCTACTTTATTATGTGATTAATTGTTATGTTATAATTTATCACCATTTGTGAACATCAACCTCTTCGTCAGAAAAAAAAGATATTTATACTTAGCAGCAGAGCCTGTGCACAAAAGCCAAGTATAAGCTGATCTTGGGGGAATCCAACGGACAGTAAATCTGCAGGCAGTAATTCACCTGTGACAAGTGATTTATTGTCATTAGTAAAAATATTCGTATGTGTCAATGCAATTCCTTCTCTGGGATTTATGAAGCCACAATTCAAACAAGCAGATTCCCTGACACACTGAGTTACACACAGGAGCAGTATTAACAATATGATAAAAATAAAAGACGTCTAAAAGTGGTCTGGCAGGGATTCCTGAAGACCATGTGCCCTGACACACTCTCTGTCAAAGAGCCATATTCTCACACCATTGGCTTTCAATTAACTGCAGCAAGTTACAGAAATGAGAGTGAGGGGGAGAGTCAGCGAGAGGGGGAGAGTCAAGGAGAGAGGAATAGAGAGGGAGAGGGAGGGACAGTGCAAGAGGAGGGAGGGGGCGAAGAGAGATGTGGATTCAGTGACCCGTAGAACGACGAAGCGTTTCACCATTTGACTAGCAGTCCCCGGAGATTTGTGTGTGAATCTGTGTGTGTAGGTGTGCGCTTCACACTGTGACTGTGTGTGTGAGCGCGTATACTGTGTGAAACAAAGCTCCACAAGAAGACCACTAATGGGCTTTTCACTGTGTGCAAACTAAGCTTATAATGCAGCAAATGCCATCAACTGCAGTTACAGGATTTCTTATTATATCACTTGACGCATCACTCGAGCATGCTAAAAATTACAATGGTATTAATCAAAACAGTGGAATCATTAGGAGACACAGGAAGATCTTGTTTAAGAAAGATTTGCTTGAATTTAAACCTACCATTTGATTTCTATGTAACCTGCGACTGCTGCAGTACCGATGCTTGTAGGATGACACATGGTGGCATGTCATGATGTATGCATGGATTCATGCAGTTTCTATGCTGCTGGAGATTCCCACTTGCTCCCTGAACACATCAGTTTCATAATGCATGCTGTGAATCTATGCCTATGTGTGTATATGTACAATTTCCCTCTTATTGTGTTCTCTCACACTGACTGGTTTAATCGATGGCACAATTCAAGCGTGGTAGATACACACACACACACACACACACACACACACACACACACACACGCACACACACATGCATCTAATGACAAGTGGCCTGGGATTTTGCCAAGTGGATCTATTCCAATCTAACCCTAAAGTGAAAGGCGCTTGTTTCCCATCCACCTACTCCATCTCTCTATCCATCAGCTCGTCCTCTGTTACCCCCATCCTTTTATTTGCCCCCCCATCCTCCATTATTTTCATTTAGTCCTCCACTCTTCTCACTTCCCTCCTATTCTTTCAATTTTAAATCCCTCTCACTCTATAATCACCCCTTCATCATTCCCTCTATTCTATCCCTCTCTCTCTCATTATTTTTTATCCGTCTTCTCTGCCCTCTATATACTCACCCATCCATCCATCCCACCATCCATTTAGCCTTCCTTACATGTATTGATCTCTTCATCCATCCTTGCCTCTCTTCCCCTCAGTTCCTTCATGTGTCTCTCTCTTGTTAAAAAGCAGCACAGGTCACAAATAGTCCACCATCTACTGACATGCTGCTGTTTTGTTTTCCTCTGCCTTCCACATTAACTACAAAGACTTGACACAGACATATAAAGACTCTCTTGAAACACACACACACACACACACACGGCTGATTTATGATGGGTGTCTCTGGGCTGTGTTGTTGGCTCAGTAGCTAATTACATTCTATTTAACAGACCGTCAGTGGAGAGAGATATAGGTAGAGACAGAGAGTGATGGTGTGTGTGTTTGTGTGTCGTAGGAGGTCAGTAAGACTAGCATGGACAGAAGACTGGCTTTGTTGACACTATCTATCTATCGACATGTACATATACCCTCCAATTTACACACTTCCTGCTTTCTATTAAGACACCATTTTACCTGCTATACTGCAATAGCAAACACAAAGCTGAACAATAAAATATTAATATATCGCTGTGTTCAACATGGAGTTAAAATCATGTGGCCACATGATGCTTCTGGCTCGTGTATTCTTACATACATATTACATGTTAGTCTGTGCTACTGTAGATACCTGAGCGTGGCACTAATCTGTCTGAACCATGTGAAAAACATTTTCTAAAATACGCATTCACAATACAATTGCAATAATTAATGTTTCTGAGCTTTCAGTGTTTTTACTAACAGTTAAAAATACTGAATGCGAAGAATATTTAAATTAAATGTATTTATATAATGCCAAATCATAACAGAAGTTATCTCATGGCTGGTTAAATTCACTCTCTCTTGCAGCCCTCACAGTAACTCTAAAAGCAACAAGACTACTTGAAGTGCAAAAAAGACTTTCCCGCGTTCCATTACTGTTAAATGATATTTGAGCAAAAGAAAAACAAATGTGGTCCTGATGTGATCAAGCAGTTGATGGTAATTTGTTTACCAAATCTCCACCTATTTAAATCATCAATCAACCATTATAATTGGTGCCTAATTGGTGTCAAATTATCATTTGATGGAATACTTCTTCTCAAAGAAAAGAAAAGAGAGGCAGCAAGAGATGAATAGAGAAAGAGACAGCGTTACCCCGTCTCACAGCCAGTCTCCATCCAAAATAACAACACCTTCCCAATTCACCGATTCACTTGGGACCTATTAATTTACTCTGCTACCTCCAGCCACACACACACACACACACATACTCAGCCAAATCCCTAAAGATCCAATCCTCGGAGCATGCAGTAAAGAATTCCTTCACTGATAGAAACTCCCTTCCCCCAGTGGGGGGGAGCACCCACACATACACACACATACACACACTATGAACCACACACACACACACCCCTAGGCATGTACAGCGTGGCTCTATCCTCTAGCCCAGCGTCCCCAGAGGGTCACTGCAGCACAGGGAAGATGGAGCGCTACTGTGTAGTGTGACATATTCAGACACATGGGTACTAATGAAACATATTACTCTCATGCACATTAGCAGAAGTAAAGATGAGGGCAGTGTGGAAGAAGAGAGGAGAGGAGACATATAGCAGAACAATAGCAAAGGAGGAAAGGAGTGGAAGAAAGTAGAGAGCAAAAGAGAAAGCAATTAAATGTAAACAGATGAGAGGAGAATGAAGGAAAGTCCTTAAGTCGAGCGAAGGGATAGAAAGAGGAAGATGTGGTGGAAGAAGGGGATCTGGTAAGAGGAGATGTGGTGAACATAGGGATTTGTGTTGTGTGCAGACAGTGAGCAAGAGGGAGATTGTGTGTGTGTGTAATAAGAATGTCTGTATGCAGTCCATGTCTGAGAGTAAAGACCAAGACCGCCATGGGATTTACCAGCACTGCATGGCTGCATCCATTGACCATAAACACACACATTCACACTCACACTCACACACACATACACACCCACACACGAACACATAGACACATTACCAGAGTCAAAAATAAAAGGTGAAAACAGTACATTGTTTTCTTTGCCAATTAAATTGCAATCAGAAAACTGTGTGTAAGTGAATTTTTGAAAAGCAAATAAAAAAAACTGTCTCTTATTTTAAGACAAAACTACATATTACAGCGTTAGGGATCTGCAGTTATTATACACTCTAATACAGGAAAGAAAGGACTGACAGCTAGACACACACGCACATGTCGACACACATATCCACAGACAGGGACACCTGCACTGTTAAACAAACCATGTTCCTTCACTTAGAAGTTTAATGCTCATAAATTGTCACAAAGACAGCTGGCTGTATGTTTGGAATGTCAACCAGATGTGTGTGTGTGTGTGTGTGTGTGTGTGAGTGAGTGTGTGTGAAATGGCCTTGTTACCTGACCGTCAAAGGGGTCATAGAAAGAAAGCTAAAGAAAGAGTGCGTGCACATTCCCGTACCATTTACGAGATGCGCCTTGCTCTGAAAGACAGACAGCACTTAGCCTGCTACACTGAAGCATGTATAGATCAAATATATATATACTATATATCATATTTCAAACACACATTGCATTATCGGCAGATTTTGAGACCAAACACACAAATACAAAAACCAGGTGTGGGAGAGGAGAGGAGAGGATGTGTGAAATTGAGGAGGAAAACCATCGGTATCATTTAAAATATGATCTAAAGGAGCTCATTAGATATGACGTCTCAGCAATACTTCAGACACTGTGACACACTCATAGTCTTGTGTTACCCATGAATAATTTACTCATTAATTTTGAGCTTGTCATGTTTATTCATCAATAATTTGCCCAGATTACCCATGTCTTTTTAACATTGTCACTGCATTTCTCTAGATTTGATTACGCAGCTCATCGATGACTGGTGACTGCATAGTTATAAATAAACACACCAAAAGATAAGTAAGTATGGTTATTCTCAATATGTAATAGTATTCCATTTTTGCATCACCGTCATCTTTATTAGACAACTTGGGATACTTCAGCATAATGGAATGTTGGGAGTCAAACCTAGGATGAACTGAAACCAAGGATTGATGTTGCAAAGTGAGCTAATGTCCTCGTTTTTACTGAAATGACCATGCTCAATATTCTCAGTAATCCTTATTCTTCTAGTCCCTTTAATGCAGCTAAATCCTAAAAATTTAATCCTTGTGGGATTAAAAAAATACAATACCACAGTGTTTATATGAGTATTGTATGATTCATTGGCTTCCTGTGGCTCTCTACACGCAGATAGAAACCTATAAGTCTTGTTTTGTCCCATCACATTGTCTATAATTCTCAGCCGACATATTAGTCAAATTCATCAGAATTCATTCATTATTAAATAGAATAGAAAATTAGAAAAATTTAGCATTTTTGCTACAACACTGTCCAAATTCCAAATGACAACACAAACTCAGCAGGACACTTCTGTAGCTCTGGAGATAAACTGCATGGAGTAGTCAGTATTGCACCTGATCAACGTTAACTAAAGACAAAATCTGGATGCCAGTTATCATCATAATAATAACCCTTCCTGACCATTACATTTAGAAATTCCTGGCATGCATCCACAGGGTGACATACTCCAGATGTGCTGAATGTGGTGCTCTGATTGGAATGCATCTTACCTGGCAAAGAAGGAGGCAGCAGCAGAGGTGGTGGTGGTCGGGGCCGGCGTGGTTACAGCCAAAGTGTGAGAGGGAGCATTTGTATGTGATGTTGAATTTGCGTGTGAAGGAGAGTGTGTGTTGTAGCGGTTCAGGGCAGCTTCAGTCAAGTCTTCCTTGGAGGCCTCAGAAACCATCTGGGAGATCTGACGAGAGACAAAGACAGATTCAAAATGTTTATCTCTGAGGTCACAATAAGTGACATGTTTTCTGTGTGCCTGCATTTGGTTGAGGACAGAGAGAAAGAAAGAGTCAGCCTCTATCACTCTCACCCCTCCCCTTCTTCCTCCCTACCACCCAGACAAATGTGATAAGAGCTTTCTTCCAGATGACTTTGATCATACTATCCATGTCCTTCGCGACAAACACATTACACACACTACAGTAAATCTCTGCCCTTGTCTTTTCCAGATGGTCAGATGAAAGTCCGGACTCTGGTTTCCAACACCCATTTGGCTTCCTGGTAAAGAATGATTCATGTCCATTCTGCGTATTCTTGGCTTCAGAAAAACTGAAATTTCAAACTTCCAAAATATCTTTCAAAAGCCACTGTCAAGTATTCCTTGTGTGTGTGTGTGTGTGTGTGTGTGTGTGTGTGTGTGTGTGTGTGTGCGCGCGCGCGCGCGCGCGTGTGCGTGTGCGTGTGCGTGTGCGTGTGTGTGTGTGTTTTTCTTGGCAGACAGACAGCAGATAAGCTCTCTAGTGATCACATTGAACCGGCAGCAGAATGCTGTCTGGGTCCCAGATAGGCAGAAACAAACAAACACGCCCTCCTACCTCAATTTCTGCCTTCACCTCCTCTTTCATCCCACTCTCCACTTGTTATTATTATTGCTTAACCTATTCTATTTAATTTTCTCTGTCCCTTTGCTATGCCATCTTAATCTATTCAGATTTGTCCTTTATTATTGGATCATCCTTCATGGCATTTGTCCTTTATTAGATAGTATCTAGCATAGAAGGACAGCGAGGACGAAGAGAGACCTCTGATCTTATAGCACTGTAAAGGAATTAAGTTTTCTGGCCTATGTGAGTTACTTTTTCATCACATTTATGGTATATATCTAACAACCGTATCTTTATAAGTAATATGTTTTGGCATTTAAACATTATAACACAGCTGATAGTGTAGATATAGACAGGAAATGAGGAGAAAGAAAGAGGGGTATGACAAAGGTCTCTGGGTGGAGTTGCGATTATGTGGTATGAGCCTTATGGATTTATCTACATGTGTCTATGTATCTAGGAATATGAGAGCGTGACCAAATTCCTAAATTCATATGCACGCATGCATAACTGTTTCTTGTCCCAATTATCTTCAACTATCTGTCTTACCAATATGAACCAAGTGAGAGATTTAAAGTTTTGTAGCTTATGTACGTATGTGTGTGTGGTCTTTGTCAGGTGTACAGTATGTCTGTCTGTGTCAGTGTGAGCCGGTGTGTGGGTAGTATTTGGAGTTGATGCTCCAAACACACAAAGAGGCATTTGTATGAGAGTGTGTGCTGCATTAGTTTGTCACTTGTGTGCACAGACGTGTGTGTATTGATGTGTATGTATAGGAGTGTGTGTGTGTATGTAGGCGACCCATGAAATAGATATAGATTATTGATTATAGTGCTTTATGTGCCACCTGACAGCAGAGCACCTAAATCATTACTGCACGCTCCAATAAAGGAACAATATAGCAGGTGTGAGAGTAAATCTGTGACCATGTATGTCTATTGTGAACATGTCTGTGTGTGTCCTTATGTGAGCACTTCTCTGCACCTGTTTGTATGTGTGTGTAAATCAGCTCCTCTGTGCTTATATTTACTGCTGAGGGCTCCTGAGGGTCCCAGCATGCAGCCCACTGCCTTGATAAATTACCTGTTGTAAATGAGATGCCTTTATAGTTTATATACCATTATCCCTGTG
The DNA here is from genome assembly GCA_036023855.1 of Gadopsis marmoratus. NCBI lineage: Eukaryota > Metazoa > Chordata > Actinopteri > Centrarchiformes > Percichthyidae > Gadopsis > Gadopsis marmoratus. The sequence continues at coordinate 14,202 of JAVQJF010117162.1, forward strand.
TATTTACATGCATTTCTAATGCTCAGACTTAGCTTGCTGCCCCTCCATTATTAAAGGAGTCATGAATGTATGGAATGAAGGTTCAGTGAGCTACATGAAATGCCTGTGCATTTCTACTGCTTACTCATTTATCCTGATAAATGTGAAGAGAAAAACTACTTGCACAGTGTGGGAGAAATGTCCCCACAGAGAGCTATTATACGAGCAGAAAACTGGAGTACAGGTGGATGAATAATATGCGGCGGTCAGCGACGGTGCAGCAGGGCTGGACAGACTACACACTTTATGTTCTACTCAGCTGCACCTCGCATTGTCACATAAAAGTGCAATATCCACATCCTCATTCATTCATCCTATCACAAGATTCCAAAAGGTTTGTTGTGCTTCTCTGTATCTGATACAGCGGTGAGCTGATGGGTAATTAATCGTCATGCATCTCATTAAACCAGCAATAGCAAGAGAGCTGTCAAATTAGTTCTGCATCTGAACTGCTGCACACAAAAAATAGATGTTAGCATGATAAATCCTCTCTGAAACAACATTCCTGCATGGTCAGCTGGCTAATGCATATACATGGATGGCATTGTGGGTAATGTAGTCTTTGAAAGAAATTGTGTTTTTTTTTTTGTTTGTTCTTATGTTCTTACACTTGTCCCATTCAGATTTCCCCACAGGAAAAGGCTGAGCTGCTGTCTCTACATTTAACCATAAATTAGATTAAATTACACTGGATGAAACGTTAATGATCACTAGGGGGATATTAGGTCATTGCAACAGGAGAGAAAGGGATGTAGACAATAACAGGACAAAGAGAGCTCTGAGGATAACACAACAGCCAAATGTGTTGAAAAATAACTATAAAATCTGACCATGTTTTCATACAACACCTTCCCCTGAGATTGTACCTGTCAATGAGGGACTTTGATGAATGTGATATCAGATTTCCCCAGAAAGACAGAGGTAACAAAACAAATTATTTATTTACTTATTCTGTCACTCCCCCCCCTCCTCTTTCTCTACACCACAGCTCTTAGAAAAAAGGTAAAAGCTGGCTCATTCATCTTCATTGCAGCACAAGCCATTTCCCTGGCATTCACCTTTCTCATCTGTCTCTCTTACATTTATTTTATTTTTCCATCCTTTGCCAACCACATGCCACAGGCAACCAACGTAGAATTTGTACCTGAAATTTTAGGTTTGCATGGGGAAGATGAAAAGAGAAATGGTGTGCCTGTGCCTGCCTTGTGTGTGTGGTCCTGCCTGCTTTTATCAGGTGGATAGACACAATCTGTAAAACAATCTAAACGCTTACTGCAGTAGAGTGGAGGAAGAGAGAGAGGGCCTGCCCTTTCAGGATGAATGTGTGTGTGGGGGGGAAAATGGGGGAGAGGCACACAAAAAAAAGAAGTAAGTGAGCAAATGGAACAGTGTTTATTTATTCTACGTTAGAGAGAGAATTACAGAAACAGAGATAGTGTATGTGAGAGAGAGGGGAGGAAAGGAAAGTGAGTAAGTACAGAGGAAACAGAAAACAGTCATGAAAAGCAGATGTCACACACAAGGAAATGAAATTTTGGAGAGTGGAGGCAAGGAGATGAAGAAATGGAGGAGTGGCAGTAATTTATATACATACATATATATAGACAGAGAGAGCAAAGGTGAGGCAGAGCAGGATATATTGAAACATGTATCTGTGTCTGTGTGTTGTATCTCACATCCTGTTTCTCTCTACAAGATATGCAGTAACAAAACATACGGACGCAAACAGAAACATGGTAAATTAGGAAAGCTAATCTGACTGTTGTTGAACTCCGTACACACACACACATAGAGAAAGAGAGAGAGAGAGAGAGAGAGGCATACAGAGGTACACACCATATAAACCTGTTTTCAATTAGCTGCTTGAAGGACAGAGCGAGGGCAAACAGACAATGTTAGATCATGCCAGAGAGAGGGAGAGTGAGAGAAAGACCTCTTTCCTCTATCCCCACCACCACTAAAAAAAGACCAAAAAAGTAAATAAGATAAGTTGATATTGACTTGACATTCTCTGATTTAAATGTACAGTTTGTGCCAGTTCAAAGGTACAGTAATTGCACAAGTGACACAGCTCAGTGTGTTAGACAGGACACAGGAACCCATGTTGTTCCTTTGAGCAAATGAAAGGCTGTGCATCACTGAACATCACTGAAGCTTGGATCTTTAGGTTGTGTTCACCATCAGCGTCTTGGTCAGAGACTGGACTCAGTGAATCATCATGTGACAACCAGCTAGATCCATTACTGCTGTTACCACGACTATTGTCAGGGCTATTTACTCCAGTCACTGGTTGCTGTTGGGCACCATGTTGTATTTGTTTTGTTTTTTACTTTTTTCTTTTATTATTGTAAACCGTAGCACTGAAGAAAGGCAATTTGTTTCCCCTTTATACTTAGTGTATTGTATACAGAGAGAATGACAATAAATCCTACCTTTACCCCTTCAACCTTGATGTGATTGGTGGCTTTGGCAACATTGTTCTCAAAACCTTCATGCCAATAAAGCCCTTTGAATTGAATTGAATTGAAATTAATTGATATGTGTGTGACAGCCAGTCTAGGTTGGTGTCAAATGGGGCAGGCTTAGGGTGACGTTGAAGTTTTGTCTGACTGAATCAGTGTTTTCCATTTGTCCTAGACCTCTTGTGGGACTATAAAGAAAAGTCCTAATAAGTATAAAATGTGGAGGTTGTCACCTCTTAGATTGCTGACCCAGCAAGATTTTAATGTCAGCTACACTGGCAGACAGGTCTCTACCGCTCTATTTTACCTCTGCGTACTCCCTTCTTTCTCTATTTTGTCTCACGTTGTGCCCCCTCTGAAGGTGATTTTAATGGTCATTTAAATCATTAAAAACACTTAAATCAAAGTAGACCATACAAGTGTTGCTGTTGGTAATGTTTCTGAAGAGTAAGACCACATTTCCCATAAAGAGTTTCAACTTTCCCCAGAGGTTGCTACACGTGTGTTTATTTTCATGAACATTTCGTGAACATGAGATTTCTCAGTTGTCCTGTATTCAATCATCTGCCATTGTAAGACCTTCTGAAAGCTCCACTGATGCCAGAACATGAACAGCAATCTCTGTTTTGTGCTGTACAGCAGTGAAGCAGAGCTCCAACAAAATCAATTTCTTTGGCAAAAAAGAAATGCAGTGAAGAGGTTGCTAACAAAATGTGCTGCCGCAGGATGAATGTGGTCCTAAGAAGTTGATGGTAAAATGCCAAATGTAGCCCCTATAATAAAATGCCTCATATTCTAAGCCCCTCACTCACTCCCCCTTCTCTTCATTTTCTCGCTTCTGCTTCCATTCCCATTTTTTTGGACTTCTCACTGCTCAGGTCCTCCCCCTTCTCTTCTTCTCTAAGGGGTGAGTCTAAACTAGGGTGATTTATTATCGTGCTGTGTTTCTCCTTTCCTGCTGGAACACCATTACTGTCAAAGTCACAGCACAGCACTAACACTAACACTCCACATTTGTACATTATGAAACTCAACAATATGCAAACAACTAATTCTTTATTATTTAACACACTGAAATTCAGAAAAAGAGAAATGCTTCAGATTTGAACTCTTTCACTGTAATTTACACAGACACTGACCTGAATACATCACAGCATCTTATGCCTAATTTATTTTAGACCTTTTGGACAAGAAAACGAAACAATTCCAGGAACTGTACAAAGCAATTTCCACTTACGACTCTGTATATCTGTATCTGATTCAAGTCATGGACTGAATAATATAAAGAGAGATGGGGAAATGGCAAGATAGAAGAGGGGGTGAATATGAAGCAGAGAAAGTGTGAGAAAGACAGGAGAAATAATAGAGGAGAAGGAAAGAAAGAGGCAAAAGCAATAAGGAGAAAGAGAAAGAGTGACTGGGGGTGTGTGACATAGTCTCCAGAGTCCTAATTATCACTGTATGAATTATTACATCTGTAGAACACGCTCATACACACATGTTAACACATACACACACACACACACACACACACACACATCTGGATCTCCCCTGCAGTCGCAGCTCTCCTGCCTCCCTCCACACACCTCTAGACCACATGTCACCTGAGGCATTTTCTCCCTCCTACCATCTTCCTCTCTTGTCTACTCACCGCTCCCTCTCTTCCTGTCTCCTCCTAAAACCTCTTCTAATATCTCCATTACAGTTTGCATCACGTTAACAAAATACTTTTTGCTCTGCCTCGATCCAGATAAGAAGAAGAAGATATTTTGCTCCCTTCTTGATAAGAGATGGTCGTCAAATCCAAGAATTCTAAGTCAATTATTGTGTCCTTATGGGGAGCCTTTTTGGGGGGGGAAGATAGATAGATGCAGTATAGCCTAGTCTGACTTCATATAAGGTGAAAGAAAGTGAAGGAATGAAAGGAGTAGGAGAAAGTAGAGAACAAAAGAGAAATAAAGAAAGCAATTAAATGAAAACAAAGAGGAGCATGTGTGTTCATGTTGAACACATTATCTCAGAAATCAGGTATTGTCGGTGGTTGATAGCTAACAAGGTTGCTCTACAGTACCTAGTTACAACTACAAGCTGAAAAATGAAAATGTTGCACTTCCTGTCATGTCTGTCAGAATCATGTCAAGGGAGATATTTTCGTGGTAATATTTGCAAAGTCCTCATGGCAGAAGTAGCTCTTCAGAATTGTATGTGTGACTGCAAGACACACACACACGCACACACACACACACACACACACACACCTCTACATCTAGCTTACCTGGTACGGATAGAGTGTAACTCCTCCATTAGTTCGGTTCAGGTGCTGATGGGCCTGCAGAGCTGCTGCACTCAGTAGTGCTCCACCTCCGTTATTACTGCTGTTACCACTATTATTGCCAGGGCTGTTTACTGCTGTCACCAGTTGCTGTTGGGCTCCAGATTTCCCTGAACTGGGGGACCCATTCCTTCTGTCCACCCCACCTCCAAGACCCAGGGAGCTGGGCTTGGACCCCTGTCTGTGGCCTTGAGGTTGTGGGTTTGTGGGAGTACAGCTAGATGTTTGCCCCACCGAGGGACTCCCATGGCTGGGGTTGGATGACCCGTGGCTCTGGCTGGGTGTTGGGGTCTGGCTGGGGTTTGGGGAAGGTGACTGGGAGGATGGGTGAGGAGGGTGTGAAGCGGCAGTAGCAGCTGAGGAGGAGGAAGGAAGAAAAGGAGGAGGCCATTCCCGTGATCCAGGACCTCCTGGTGCTCCGCATGCTCCCATTGGACCTGGAGGTCCTTGAGATCCATATCGTCCAACCAGGGACGTTGGGGAGGAGGTGGGAGACATATCCCACTGGTCGAGAGTGAGGACCATGCGCACGGCTTCCTGTTTGAGCTGAGTGAGGTGAGTGGCGCAAACATCACAGCGACTGTCACGTTCGTTCCATGCCCGCCGAGAACTGTTGGGCACCTGAAGCTTATCATGAAGGAGGAGAGAGAAGGAGGGATCCTGGAAGGAGAGAGAGAGAGAAAGCAGGGATTTATACTGGTGTCTAGAGGAATGCGTGAGAGCAAAATGAAAGAACAGCATGTTTTGAGCTGCGCTGGAAAATGTAACTGACGAAAACCTGGAGAAGAGAAAAAAGGATAGACATGTTGAACAAATCATGACTACGAATATTTATAGAAAATCCAAGAAACAGTGCCTTGTAGCCTGTAGAAGATGCACACACACACACCAAGCGAAGGATGTGCAAAAGCAAGTATGTACACACACACTATATCCTTAGGGTCTAAAGGGTAAAAGTGTCACAGAAGCTGGCAGCAAGGAGAGTCCTCTAATACAGAAATGAAAATAACTGACATACAGTCTTTCTCTCTTTTAACTTTCTTAACATGGCATTTACTACAGTGCACCCTGACATTGTGTGTGTTGAGTGCATGTTTTGAAACATCTGTAAAGCATCTTGGTGCAATAAATACTGAAAATATAAGAGATAAAACAGCAAACATATTTTTCTTCACACAGGAAGTTCATTGCTTTACTTTAAAATTCTAGCTATATTTATGTTCCATAAAAAGGCAATAAAAAATTCTTTGACGAAGAGGAAACAGCTCATTGATGGTGACCTGAACTATTTCTTGTTCATTCATGTCTCAGAAAGGAGTTAAAAATATTAAAATAAATCTTAGAAAATGTCACACACACATTACAGGTTTTATTTGCGCAATGTAAACACTTGTTGGGGAATTTGGCTCATTGTGTCAACACTCTGCACATGTACTCTCAACTATGTAATCAAAACCTAACAATCCTTTTTCAAAACAAAATGATAAATATGATATATAACAAAAATAGAAAGGCTTCAGGAAAAAAACTTCTTAGTTTTTTTTGCCATTGTAGGCTTTTACACCAACAACAACACACAGAAACATTGAATTACAGTACACAAATCAATACAATATGTTACTGCAAAGCCATGGAAAGAAACATAATTACAGTGTAATGGTAAATAAAAATAGTATTGCACATAAGGGATTGCAAGGGATGAGGTGGATGGTTTATGGTTCCAGGCTTCTGTTGAGGTGATCACCTCGTCCACATCACAAGCAGTGTCATCCCTGGCTATGCAATTCCCAGTGATTACAGATTTCATTGTTGAACGAAGTTTCTAATGTAAAAACAGTAGTAGTGCAGTGTTTTGCAGGAAATGTGTTGTGCAAGGCTGAAAATGTGCCTTTGTTGAAGGCATGGTTATAAAAGTTTTGCTGCTTTTGTCTAAGCATTCACTTTAAGTGTATAAGCCATCGGCAAAAACTGTAAATGGCATCCTAGATGTAACCATTAAATGATATTGTCTGAGTGGCAGGTGCACCTCTCCTCCCACCTGTGCACCACGTACTCTGCATTTGGCACCACAACAACACTGCTGGGAAAAACAAATGTCATGCTCAGGAAAATACCAAACAGTTGGAGCTCTGCTTGCACTGGTCGTTGCACCGCCACAAAAATAGGGCCCCTTACGTGCACAGGGCAACTGGCCAAAGTAACAGACTATAGAGGCTGCCCAAAGAGGTCATAGTGTTGTGTTAAAAAGTGCCAACCTTTCTATTTCTGGTGCAATGCAACTACAGCGTTCACAGATGTGTTCCCCTTCTGGGATGGACTCTAAACACACCAGTCAATATGATGCTGTAGTGAGTATACAGATATGTGAATGTGGCAGAACAATTGACTGTTTTTTCTCAGGCAAATTCACCTTTTATGGCGAGTACAGTCTGTCAGGCTTGCAGGACTCCAGATAATAGAATGTATTTGAGATAAAAGCATGACCCACCCAAAAATACAATCTCCTCTGTCATTTTGGATAAAATACCTAAACAAAATCATTAAAAAATATTAAATGTATTGTTCTTTCCCTCTTTTCTGTCCTCATGTTGGTCCATTGCGTGATTTTTCCCACTTCACCCCTCAAACGTCGCTCTCTGATGTCTGGTGAATTTGTGTGTATGCTTGTGTGTGAGAAATCATAGTGTGCTTTCTTGTGTGCAGAAATCAGGATATTGTCCAATTTGTTTGCACAAATTTGTTTGTTATCTGTGACTGTGTGCATGAATGAATACGTGTCTACAGGTATGTGTTGTGTGTGTGTGTGTGTACATGTGTTTTTCCAGACTAATTGGAACCACTCACACAGAGCAAAGCCACTCTAAATCTCCTGCCACGAATCTCTGCTCTAAATATCAAAGTTAACAAGCAAAACACACGCACACACCCTCCGATAGGGATCTGTGTCTATACCAACTTTGACCCCACTGAAAATAGTTCTTCTAGTTTTTTCCTCGAAGCATTAAGCATGTTACCTTACCGAAGGTCATTAAATAGAAATTGTTTTTCCTCATAAACGTCTGGCTTTACTCGAGGCCCTTGAGACTGATGGTGGGATTAAAATGAGTGTGTCGTTGTGAGATAATTGTCAACTTAGGTGTAGGTGTAATGTCAGTGTATTAGCAGCGAGAATGTGTCTACTTAGAAGTCCTGTACTTCAACAAAACATCTGTGGTAAGTGGTGCCAACTCACTTGATAACTGTAATTACCTTCCTGCTTTCAACCAGCCTACTTCCTATACAAAGCCAGGTTTCTGTGTAGGCTCTCGCCCTCTTCTGCACAAGGGACAGTTACAAAATGAGTTGAAACACCATCACATGCTATTTTACTTTGGATTAGGCCATAAAGACCTTATCTGAACATGTTCAGCCTCCACAAGAGTGAAAGTCTTTCTTTTCTATTGTTTTGTGTTATTCTGCACGCATTCATCCCTACAGATGACATGAAATCTTTTCTCTGAAACTGCTTTCTCTTGAATGACCGCTATTACCTTCTACATCTCAAAAACCGCCATTACATTCACTATCTTCTAAAAAAAAACAGGGTAAATTGTTATCCTAGTAAATATTCCACATTTGTAGCTGCATTTTCCATCTGATTGATTTAACAACATGAACAATTTAACCATTAATGTATGTGGGCATGTGGGTAAATAATGAGAGACTGAACATCAGATGTATGAACAGGTAGCTTTCATATCAACATACTATAAAGTATAAACAAATCCTATTTACATGGGTTTATATAATGAACTGGTTGTTTATCATATTCCTCACTAACAAACAGCTTTACAACTATAAGAGAACCCCCAATGTATTTCAAATTCCACCCAAAAGTACACGTAACCGTTGATTTGACTGGATCTATGTGTGTGTGTGTGTGTGTGTGTGTGGTCGGCCTCCTTGGTGGCCCATATCTTCATAATGGAAAATGAGCATGTTAGCAAGAAAAGAGCATGAATGTAACATACTGTCTGCCACACAGAACACGCCTGTTACCTTTCCTCAATCAATATACCGTGTGTGTGTGTGTGTGTGTGTGTGTGTGTGTTAGGAAGTGTGTGTGCAAATGTGTGTCCACATAAAGCAGCATTTCATCTAATAGTAAAATGCAACCTCTCAATGCAAGAGCTGCCTGCTAGGCTATGTCAACATACCACAAGACCACAAGATACACACACACTCACACACACATGCATGGCAGGAGCTCAAATCTTGGCGAGGATCTGAGTGGTGTGTGTGTGTGTGTGTGTGTGTGTGTGTGTGTGTGTATTTATGGATAAAAGGCTACCTTATTACTCAGTCAAACTAAGTAGTATCATGAATAGAACATGTTTTTTAGACATATACATACTGTACCTACATGCAGGCAAGAAATACACATTCCTGGCCGGCATGAAACACCACACACACACAAACAAACATACACACACTGCAGGATATAAGCTACTAGTGTCACTCTCTCTCTCTCTCTCTCTCTCTCACTCACACACACACACACACACACACAAGCAAACATGTTTGCAGGTTGACATGCATGAGAGGAGGCAGACTGGGGGAAAGAGAGCTGCGGTAGAGGCAGATTTAAAATGCAGTTGACTGTTTATGAATGCATGTATTCAATTCTTCGCTGTATGTTCAATAATCCTGCTTAGCCACAGGGTCATGACACATTTCCTGCTTGGTACAAAAATTGTGTATTTCCACTAGACTTTTGACTGAATGTCTTGCATCCGACAAAGGGAGGGAGCAGTAACGAAAACAGCAGCGTTTCCAGTAGCGAGTTCTCCCTGTGTGACTGCAATTGGCACGCTAGAAAGAGTTTCTCTTCATTTCTGAGGCTGATACCAAAAGCAGTCATTGTAGATGGCTGAAAATTGCTCTACTTACAAACTATATTGTAGCTGCACTGAAAATATATAATGTCATGTGAGCTACATCTGGCCACTTACCCACGGGATTCGGGGAGATAATTCACCATCAAAAACAACAAAATGAAAGAGCAGGAGACGAGCTCTGCGACATGTGCATACCAAGGCACACGCTGACTCGGGGAAAGAGGGGTCTAGCATTTTTGGGTTTTTGCTAATACTGGGCATGAACATTACTTAAACACACACGCACACACACACACACACACACACACACTCTCTCTCTTTCTCTCTGTGTCCTCTCTTTGACCCTAATTCTGTATTTCTCTTCCAACTAATGGTTCCTTTTTGTTATTTCCAGCTCATATTTTAGTAGAACAGCATAACTTTGAGTTTGTTTACCTTCCCCTGTTCCAGACACACAGACTCTCTTTCTCTCTCGCCCTCTTTCTCTCCCTCTCATTAGCGTGGTATTATGTTGCCAGACAAGCTAGAGTTCAGTCCAGGCAACACAATCTTAGGGAGTTTCATGTGGAAATGTAATTTGAAGCAATTGTATTTTCCAAGTCTTTAAAGGATTTTACACTATCAGATTTACAATAGAATTATTAGTATTATCGCACCATTTGAAAGGATTGTGGTTAGATAAGAATGTCTCATTGTGACCCTTTATATTTCCAGCTCTCCTCCCTTTTCCTCCTTCTTTCATCGCATCTAACTCTCTTCCAGGCATCTCTTCACCTCTGAGTTCATCAGTATTCTGTGAGTGACTCAGTCAATCTCAGCACTGCAGATAGACTATGAGTGTGTGTGATTCATTTCCTCCTACAAGGGCAGACAAACAGCCTCAGCGCTACTGTGCAAGGATGGTGTGACTGACAGAAAGACAAAAAGAAAAGATGAGAGATGGAGCCGGCATCCAAGCTAACTGAACGGTGACCTCAGCGACTCTTAGTGTGCCGACAATCAGTCTGTGTAGCAGTGACTGTGTGTGCATGTAGACTGGACACAGATGGATGCTATTACTGAGATTTGATGAGCAAAGACAGCTCAGCCCCGTTTGTCCCTTACTATTTTTGTGTGTGCACGTACATGCATGTGTGTGACCTTACTAGAGGTGACGTGTTGAGGAGAAAATGGACTATCAAACACAACAAGACACACCCCTTTCACATATACACACACACACAAAGATATACAAACGTGCACTCTGCCCGCCACTGACTGGGTATAAGCCAATATTTTGTCCATTCTCATCTCCCTCTTTTTCAACCCTTTGTCAGTCCTTGTTTTCTCTTGTACTATATTTACCACCAGTTCAAGGAACAACACTCAAAATGAGGAAAAAGAAGCAGGAGGAGAGGAGAGGACCACGTTCTTAGTCGGTTATAGCCAGAATGATGCTGGTTTATTGGTGAGTATGTATGTGTAATCAGTTCCAGATGAGTGACTAAGGAAGGTAAACCTTTCCTCCTCACCCCATACTCATTCACTTCCTCCCATCTCTTTCCTCATTCATTTCCCCACTACTTCCTCCTGTGTACATTCTGTGATACACACACACACATGTGCGCATACACAGACGTACATTTCTCAGCAGGTCTGGGAGCAGTGAATTCATGCAGAAGAGATGCAGACGGTCTCTTGCACCTGCTCTGACAGGACACACACGCATACAGTAGAAGGCAGGAGTGTGACAGTAAGATAAAGGAATGATGTGGAATGAAAAATGGAAACCGGCAGAAAGACACTGTGAAGAATATACTGTGAAGAAATACTATAAATTGTGTGTGCATGTATCCATCAAGTGTGATGGTGGCCCATGAGCATGAACATCGGTCTCTTAATGCAGAATGATTTGATTTGAGGTGTGTGTGTGTGTGTGGGGGGGCTGAATGAGTCTGGTGTCTGTGCAGAAGCAAGGTCAATAATGCAAAGGTTATAAATGACACACACACACACACATATGACAAATGTTACACTGACAGAGGTCAAGCACAGGTGTCTCACTATCTCTCCACGCTGTCTGTCACTCTCAGTCATATTAGGTGTTTATAATGCACCTAATATGTCCCGTTTATACATTCAAGTATGTAATATTTACGGCCAAATGTGATTCTGTCAGCTCAAGACAAGAATACACATCTGGAGACAACTAGTTCAAATTCCACCAATAACAAAAGCCACACACACTTCTGACAACCTGTCCATAACATTTTTGACTCTTTGAACTTTTAACATCTGGTGCAGCTGACAACGAAAGTGAAGTGCGGCGCCTTGTTTATAAGTGAAGGAGACATTATTAAGTTCATAGAGCTTTAAACTCTGCCAGTCAACCTTTCATCAGCAGAGGACATATTAAGCTGCCATCAAAACATCATTCGCATCACCACCAGCCAAGTGATGTACAGCAGACTGGCATACTGGGGATTAAGCACAGTCCAGTGTGTGTTACATAAATGCAACACACTTGTACACGCACATACACACACTTGCCTGATGCAGCACAGCCAGAACTAACAATGAATACGCTACTTATTTGTACACTCAATAAGTAAACCCTGAATGAACTCAGTGTGTGTATGGGTGTAAAAGCTAGGTAAGAGGCAGATTAGTGTTTCTGTAGCACACAGCAGAAATAACCCAACGCAGAAACTGCTCTTTAATAGCATGTTAGTCCATGTTAGAGTCCAGACATTAAAGAAACCAACCCCTGCCACCCCAGAAATTTCTCTTTGTTTCTTTGTTTCCCCTCAGTGACAAATAACTTAAGAAATCCAGTAGGTTTCCCCTCGCTCTCTTTCTTTCACTCTCTGTGTCTTGCTCATTTATTACCTACACACCACCACCACCACCCCTCTGCCTCTCTGAAGTATGTCTCCTTTAATCGCCTTTGTAATTGGTCATTCCTTCATATGATCCAATAATGGCTGTAGGCGTTTGATTGGTTAGGACTCAGTGGTAACACACACATACACACGTCTGCATACATACACGCTTGCATAAAGTCACTTATGCATACATTTAGATGAGCAGACACACACTTATATCTGTACACATGTACACACACCCTTCTGTGTTGTTGACATGCTATATTAATAACAAAGAAAAATGCATTAGAATGTTTGTGTTGCCATAGCAATGCAGAAATTAATTAGCATCCACGACTAACTAGCTATGGGGGATGTAAATTACCTGCTGCATTCTGTCTCACTGGAGACTTTAAATGTGTTTGTGTGTACATATTTGCATGTGGATGTTTGTGCAGCATGTGTGCACTGTATGATGCTGTGTGTGAGGCCTCATACTATCAGCAATAATACAGGAGTCAGATGTGACCATACATACTGTATAAAACAGTTTTATATCTATGGATGTGATAACATCGAAGAGACGTTTTGGTGTCCACAATCTTCAGTTTCAGTGAGTGCAGGACAGCAGGGCTTTGATGTGTTGGTCTTCATAGATGTTAGTACTCTTTGAAATGTTATGTCTTTGAATGGCTGTGGGCAAGCGACTCTCATGAAACAGGGTCAGTGTTAAGGTCTTTAAAAGAGGATTTCAGAGAGTCTTTGAAGCACTTCCTCAGACCACGTTGGTGACGTCCTACAGTCTGCAGCCTGCCAGAGGCTACATACATGCAGCCACTGTTTTGGATTGGCTATAATAAACTATAATTCACTGACTGTCTGAACATTGCCATGGCTTATGTGGGGTTAAATGCTCATCAGGAATTCTGCTCCCCAAGTGCACGTGCACATACACAAAAATAGCATTGCTCGATCAGTCTGTGTGTGTGTAATGGGATGGGATGTTAAACCCAATCAAAGAGGATACAAAATACTGGAAACAGATGCTACGGACAGATTAGATCAGCTGCAGAAGGTATCAGTCTTTCTATCATGCTCTCATACAAACATAGCATGTGTTTGTGTGTATTTGTGCATTCTTCAAGCATATTCAAGAGTGTGTATCTGACGAGGTGTCTGCGTGTATACACTATGTGTGGCAAATGCTGCCTTCCCATTAACAGCCTGAGCTATGAATCTTGTCCCAGCTTGTACAGTGTTAAATCTACAGACAAGCCCCCTGCCCCTGCTACAATGTAAATAACATAGCTGGCTGGAAGAGAGCCTGGTTTTATTAGCTGGCCATCTACATCAGTGCCCAGTGGTAAACAAAATAGTTGTTTAAATTACTGCCTGTTTTTTATGTGGAAGTTGATTACCAGTGCATGTTTTTAAATTATATGGCCAACCATGGTGGTGCCTGACTGTAAATTAATTGCATATAAAGTCAGCCGCCTGTTTTTAAATTAGTGCACCATCTGCATCAGAGCTGCACTGTAAATTAAGCATTTAATGCCAAAGATATATGTGAACATAATCTACTTCAGTGTATTAGTTGGCTGCCAATTACCTAGTTGTCTGGCGCCTGAACATAGACTTGGCTTCATTTTATTTAAGAGAAAGTAGTCTACGTAAATGCCTGTTTTCACATGGGGTATTTGCAGGAGGTGCAGACGGCTCAGGGGCTTATTCCCATTCTCACAGTAAAAATACAGTTCATTTGTTTGATTTAACAAATTATTTAAAGTTTAAAGGTTTAATGAGACAGTTACCTACATTTTCGACCAAGCATGAAAGAGTTAGTCATGTGTTATGAGTCTAAATAGGGTCTGAAAGTCTAAATATTCATCTTGGTGCCCCACTGTAAATGGGTTGTTGAATTTATATCAGGGCCTGAGAGATAAAAGCGAGATCCTAATCATTGGCAGTGAGAAATTTCAGAGGTTTTTACACCACCAAGTGTTAGTGTGATGCTCCACATGCTTGAACCACAAAGATCCATACATCAAGCAGTGTTAGTAGTGGCCTGTCCAACACACTGAACTACAGAGCACAGTTACTTAACTAACTTTACTAACTACTATGCTACACAGAGACCGCATCGCTAAAATTAAACACATTCTCGTGCAGTACAGCAATCACAAATACAGCATCCAGGAAGTACAGTACAGTACCCATGCTTCAGGAAACACACAGAAAACCTGCTGACTGTACTTCCAAGCCTTTCCTCTGATCTGTGTCTCTCTGTTCCAGAAGTGGCATTCAACCACATCTTGACCTGTTTGTACATAAAGTAAAGTATGATTCATTGGGTTTCCCTCTCACAACTGTTAATCCCACTTTTTTGTCCTCCACTTCCTTCTTAGGTGTCTTTCCCCAAGCCCTCCATTTTATCCTTTCTCTTCTATGTCCCTCACCCTCCCTCTCTCTCAGTCTCCCTCTCTTTTCTCTCCCCTCTAGCCTTTCCTCTCCCAACTCTCTCTTTCCCTCTTTCTCTCTGTGACAGTGATAAATTGCCTGTTGGGTTGGGTAATCCATCTTGCCATATCCCACACCTGAACACACACTCTCTCGCTCCTCCCCTGGTCCCCTCTTTTCCTCCTCTTTTTTGCATCCATCTGTTCTTCACTCCAGTATCCTTCCATCCCAAGGTTAGTGAGGCTCACTGGGGAGGAACTGAAGGTAAAGATCTGCCTGGCAACTTCTGATTATACATGTGTGCACACACACTAAGAAACAGGTGAACAGTGTGTGCACAGAAACAGTGTGTGTAGGCTACCCCTACACACACACACACACACACACACAAAAGCACAAACTCAAAGCTACTAACTCAGTCAGGGGTTGTTCTGGCTCAGAATTAGGAAAAATGTTTTTATGTCAACCATGAGCTTCTACAGAATCTGATTATACTACAAGAGACACTTGGTTTTATCTTCTATTTGTGGGGAAAATAAATTCAAACATGTGCCAGGTCGTGCATCTGCCAACACTGCTTATAGGAAGCACCCGGCTATCACTTAAACATTGATATCAATCTAATTGAAAAACTAAATGTAATTGCGGCGTCTTGATGACGTGGTTAGGACACGTAACACAATACGTAACACAATATTACAAAGAGGCATTTTCATGGATCACCTCATCTGTATCACAGTATGTTGCCTAAAATGTTTGCTGACATGTCAGAAAACTAAGAGGGGCTGTAAAATCTGCATTCATATTCAAATTAATAGACAATAAAAAATAATGACTACGCTATTCATGAGAGGTTTTAACATATAACAATAACTGTACTGAAAAACTGATATTTAAATAAACAAACAAACAAAAGTGCAATGCATGTTTGACCATGACCTCAAACCGATTTGTCAGGTTCTTCCCACAGGCCCGTACACAGACGTTTTATATGTTTAAACCTTAAACCTCCTCAGGGTGTGCTTGAATCATCCTGCAAGCCTCTAAAACCAAAACACTTTTTTAAACAGTCCTATATCCATGAAAGTCAACTGAGCGTGCTTGCTCTTTTCCAGGCTTCATAATCACACAGTAGCACTCATTCATACATGGGAGCTCCGTAAAGCAACCACAGTGCTCCACTGTTGGCCACTAAGCTCCACAAAGGGAGCAGCTTAGGTTGAAGAGTCTTGCTCAAGAGCACAGTTGTTACTGAGGGGAGACATATTCCTCCAAGTTTCAGATGGACTCAAAATGACAACCGTACGGGCACATGCTTACATTGCCAACTGCTAGACCGCTGCAGGTCCAGAAGATATGATCAGTCAGATATTGTGCTTATGTCAGATATCAGATATCCAATAACAACAACAAAGAGTAGTAAAGGAGTGATACAGACGTAAAGATTAAAGAGGGAGAGTCCTGTATGACTCCCTCTCTGACACTGTATGGAACCTGGTGTACAGTCAATAGCACATAACAGTAAACAACAACAACCATTTCAAACCCTCTAAATCGAACCCCGCAGGCTCCATCTGCTCAAGGTAATTGGAAAGTTTACTGGCTAGAGGCTATTCTCTGTGTCTGATTGAAGCACAGACTGGGGACAAACAGCCAATTTAATTCTCTCTCTCACACACACACACACACACACACACACAGACACACTGTCTCTTTTCATCAATACCTTGCTACATTTGTGTAGCCTATATGAATTATTGCCTTTTCTTTAAACCTCTACTTTGACCAGTTTATTTCTTTCCTCTGCCCCTCCACTCTCTCTTTCTCTCTCTCTTTCCTCTTCCTCTTCCTCCATCTTGTTGATAAGCCAGATAGAGGGGTGATGTGAGGATAGAGTGGATGGATGATAAGCATTAGGAGAAAGTGGATGTTATTTACTATGTTATTATGATGTTATTGACACTTAGTCAGTGTGGGGTGAGGGAGTGATGACAAATGGAAAGAAAGAGAGCCTGGCAGAGGGTAAATCAACTACAAAAAAATTGTTTGTTATGAATCAATTTACTATAATACAAACTGTACAAACACAGCATTACAGAAACATACAAAATGTGGTGCATCACTTTCCTCACAGACTGCAGAAATAGATAGTGAAGGTTTTTGAAATGTTTTCTATTATTGGAGCAGCATAAAAGAATAAAAGCCTTTATTTTTAATACTACAGTAACTGATCCACTACTACTGCAATGGAGACTGCCATGAAACTGCATCTTAAATGTCAACCTTGTTCTCGTTTCACCTCCTGTCCTTTACAATGCTCTGACACAACAGACTTATAATGGTGCTTATAATAGGCACACACACGCACACACGCATGCACACATGGAGTTGTCTTCTCATCCTATCTTTGGCATTAGCCAGCCTCTTAACCTATATAGTTAAGCTAGGAATGTACACACACACACACACACACACACACACACACACACATTTGCAGCCCAGCAGTGCAGTGTATTTAGAACAGGAATGCCATTACTGTCCTTGTAAAACAAGATCGAATGACTGGCAGAGCCCTGGCTCTAATTTTGACCCTAAAAGGAAACAACATCATATCTTCCTACAAACTCATCTTTCCTTCTTATAAAAGAAAAACACACCAGGCAACATTAATCCTCTATAGTGGAGGTGTATGGCATTTTGAACTTAAATGTGCAAAACTTTGGGAATCTCCTGCAAATGTTCAAATGCTGTTTAAAATGGGAAATTAAGCTAAAGATCATGAGGCCATCATTAGTGTTTTTAATTGTCATGATATTTATCAGAATCTGCAACAACTTAATTGGCTATAAAGGCACAGCAGTGGTTGTTCACAGTATGAGACATTAGTGAGGTCATACACTCACCTGCTAGCCAACACAAGCACTGCACTGCAATAAGGCTACAGGAGGCTATATATATATATATATATATATCAAATCAAATCAAATCAAATCAAATTTTATTTATATAGCGCTATATCATAACAAAGTTATCTCATAGCACTTGTTAATATAGAGCAAGTCCAAGCCAACTCTATATCTACAGACC